>JASGAU010341941.1:0-17558 GCA_030220045.1 Australoheros facetus
CCTCTGTGCTGCACACAGATGCTGCAGTAGTTTGGTTTGGACCCTAAAATGTATTTACAGCACAGAAAGGGGAGCGTGTTCTCCCACGTTTGTGCGCTTCGGCTTCGTGTCCAGACGAGGACCCGCCCACACTCATACGTAAAGGAGCAGTTCACAGAAACGCGGTGGGAACGTTAAGCGTTTCGCCGGTTCATTGGGAACAACACGAGCACTGGCACGCGAACCGGCTCCTCGGCAGTGGGAAAGTAGCACCAGTCCCCACCTATACCTGGAGGGCCCACCCTCATACAGGATGGGGGTGGGGTTGCCACGTGTCCCACATTTGATTGTCTCCAGCTCACAAACGTGAGACAAGAGGAGACGTTTCTGAAAGTGTGCGTCCTAAAACCCAAAGACTGCTGTTTGATTTGAGTCATTTTTAATTGTTAGTTTACTATTGTTCACTTTATTCTCATTAAATATTTACTGTATAGTCACATGATCAGCCTGTGATCTGCTCGTAGTAGGTGGAGGTCTCAGACTTGTGTGTGTGTGTGTGTGTGTGTGTGTTTCAGCCTCCTAAAGCTGACCTGCGTCTGACCGAGTGGCTGGTTCTCCTCTGCAGCAGTCCTCTCCTCTGACAGACGTCCTCTCGGTGTCGCTCTCTCTCCGGCACGTTTGCGTCCTCAGTCTGTTCATTTCTGTGTTTGTTTGTGATCACATGAAAATAAACCTTTGACAAACTGAGTGTGTGAAACATGAAATCTCTGATAAAGAAGTTCTGAATTGCTAAAAGCAGCAGTCTCTGAACCTTCACTTTCTGCAGCGTGCTGCAGATTCAGTTCATAGCAGGGTTATCATCGTTAACGAGAACTAACGAAATAACCAAAACTGAAAAAACATTTTCATTAGCTGCAATAAATAAAAACTATAATTAAAAGGAAAACGATAACTAACTAAAACTGAAATTATAGATAAACCAACCTTCATTTTCATGTTTATTTGATTTAAAATCCTTGTGGATTGATATGAAATGATTGTTTCTGCTCTCCGAGTTTAAGCCGGGAGCGCCGTCGGGCAGCTGTGCACGTGCTCGCTCTGTCCTCACAGTGATGTCAGTCCCAGATGGAGCTCCTTTGACTACGACAGCTCAGATAGCAGCGAGTGTTTTGTTGTGGATGATGAAAAATGTGAGGAACACGTCTCAGTCAGGAAAAACCACCAACATCCAGCTGAGAAGGAAACCGCTCCGATCCTACGAGGTCACCTGAGGGTCACCTCTGCAGAAACGTGACAGCTGCAGAGCTGTGATTAACCTGTTCAGTCCTGGTGAGTTTCTGGCTACTTTATAATAACAATCGGGAATAATAATCAAAGCATCAACATAAGGACTCACAAATGTCAGTAAATTTCTGGAGGGAGACTGCTGGAACTATCGGGATGGACGTGAGGGAATGAAGAACGTGGAAAAACAGGAACAAATATGTTTGCAGCCAAAAAACTGAGCACAAAGAGGAGGACCAAAAAAAGTCCCAGCAGGCACCACATATAAAACACCTGCACACGACCACAAGGTAATGAACACACAATCCAGCTACACAAGCATAAATGCGGACATGAGGTCGGACACTTCATTGTGCACAGAGGCCACAAAGACCCTGAAGGCTAATTAGAGCATCTAATCAAGCTAGCTCCAAAACAGAAGCAGCTTCAACATCAGGAAGCAGCTGGATTTGACTTCAGATTGTTTTTGTCAAACACCTCATGTAGCTGTTGTTAATCTGCTGCACTGACGCTGAACTTTATTGTAGAGTTTATTCAGTTATTCATGTTTTTCTTTGTTTCTCCCTGTTGATGTTCATGTGTGTCCTTTAATATTACACATCAGGCAGGTAGTGCTTTAAACTGGATATTTTGTTGAGTTTTTATTACACAATAGTCACTCTGCACCTGACAAAGTATGAAAACCTAAAATGAACTAAAACTGTGAACTGTAATTTCCCCATTGTGGGACTAATAAAGGTATTTGTAACTAAACTATAATGTAACCCTGGTTCAGACTAATGAAACCTCCATAACTGCCCTCTGAAGTCCTGGATAACAAACATTAAACAGGTCTGTTCATAAATACATAATTACGTCACTACTTTATGCACTTCTTCTTTAGTTGAGACTTTTATTTTGTAAAGCTGCCACCAGGAGACGCTGTTTCCTTCTGTGTTGTAGTCTGCTGCCTCCCAGCATGCACTGCTGCACTCCTACTGTACACTGTGACATAACACACACAGACACAGACACACGTCCATGTGATTGGATAACATGTCAGGAACGCGTCACGCCGTCACAAACCAGACCGGGAGGCTCCCTGAGGGGAAAAGTGGCACAGCCTGAAGGTTGGAGCAGGAAACAAACCGAGGTCACGTGTTGGGACAAACACGGAAACTGTCACGGAGCTGGCGCGTGTCTGCAGAACCTGCGGGGCTAAAACGGCAGTTTGGTGTAAATGTGTGGAAGCAGGAAATCATTCAAAAATGACTGCAGTTCAAAATAAAGCACGAGAAGCGCTCCGAGGACGGTTTGGGACTCAAACCTGAGGAACACCTGCAGACTTCACTTTGGTCTCAGCCACGAGTTAAAGCTTAAAATGAGCGAGTGTGGGGAGAGGACACATGAGTGAATCTGCAGAGACCCACGAGAGTGAACACCCACGTGTCTGCTGCTGGGTCATCACCGCCAAACCGAGACAATAAAACCTGAGCGGGGTTGGGTCTGAGGACTGCCCGCTTCCAAACATCACTGATCGTTAATTTCTCAGATCAACGGAGCGCTTTAAATAACAGCAGCTAATAATACCCGTGAAATAAACACGCGTGTTTGAAACAGGCGGAGGAGGAACTGCATCTGCACTCCAGGCTGAATGTGGGAGTCAATAAAGGAAAGAAAACTAAAAACGATAAGAATATATAAACGGAGCTGACTGGAGGCTGGTGGAAAAACGGCCTCAGATAAAATCACAGTGTAAATACGCAGCTTGGAGGTTTGTGACGAACATGAGCACAGCCGTAAACACAAACATGTGGGGGCAGCTTGGGGTGAGGTCTCCGGCTTATGTAAGCAAGCAGAGCTCGAACAGGGAGTGCTGGTTGAGTCCACCTGAAACTGGGACGCAGCGCTCGTCTCCGCCTGCCGCCTTCTCATTGGGAGACGGGGATGCTGAGGGTTAGACGCAGCCGGCCAATCAGAACGCAGAAAGTGGAAATTTGGTTATGAGGCTGCAGTTCGACCTACTTCCCCCTCAGAGTGACTCACTGTCTTCTTCTTCTCCTCCTGCTGCTGTTCCACTGACTGCTGAACGCTCCAAACCAACAGGAAACGAAGCCGTAAAACAGACCAATCACAGGCAGCCTCCATCCTCACACCTGCTCAGGAGCACCTGAACGTCTCCGTCTGAGGCTGTGAAACCTGTGGAAACCTCATGGCTCTGCTGCCAACACTGCTCTCGTAATATTCTGTATTTCATTTACAAACACGCTGCGATCTATTTAGATTTACTCTGACGAGCTCTGTGGACATGTTATCTTCCTTTTCATAGGAAATATTTCACATTTAATGTGAAAGTAAATATTTTTCCTTTTCCTGTTGTAGACACATACAAGCAGAAATAAATACATGCAAAAATAGAATCAATAGAGGTTCATGTGACACTGAAGAACAGGCTGAAGACATGAACTCTAACATTTATGTATGTGCATGTTTTTGTATTTTGTCCTCCACAGAACTAGAAGCTGCTCACTGAACCCTTTATAATAGACTGCAGTGCAAAGCATAAAACCGCCACCAGAGGGCAGTCTGTGCTGCTGAGCTCAGCGAGCTGTGTGACTGTAAACTAGGTTCTGTGCCATTGAGCAAGGTGAGCCAAACAAACAGGGACGAAGCTTTGTGGGCTAAAATGAAGTCAACACTAAAGCATCAAAACCTGCAGTTCCTCTGGTGTCCAGCAGAGGCAGCAGTGAGTCACTCCCATAGACTCCCATGTTAAATAAACATGTTTACAGCCTGATGCAGAAACTGCTTTGGTCTCTGAAGATAATCCCCCCTTCATAACAGCTGTATGGGGAGGATGCTTCGATAACTTGCCTGCTTAAATAAAGTTCGTATTATTAGGGGCGTGGCCTCTCTGACTGACAGGTGGACGGCGACACAGGCGGCTGTAGCTGCTAGCTGTCTGCTAGGCTTCACCTCAGCTAACTGGAGTCCCTGAACTGGACCTCTGGACGTGTTTGTGCTGTTGGAGCCTTTTTAATGTAATTATCTGACCAATCATATCGCTGCTGTGCAGTTAACCAGGCTAATTAGCAGGTACCTGTGTCATCATGTGTTTGATAGAAGGAGTAGAGGCAATAGAAGTTCATTTATAGATTTTTTTTACAGTTTTCCACTGTAGTAAAATACCTTTACATGAGTATTCAGGGAGTCACAAGCTGCTTTACAGCATCCTCCATTTTGATTAGGGGCGTGAAGCGAGCAGCTGCCTCCTGTTAGCATCAACTTCACCACAGTCTGCAGCTTCTTCTACTCATGGAAGTTTCTGCTGGAGTCATCACCCGGAGACATCGAGGCCATCCTGAATCCTGAACCCACCAATCAGCACACGTTAGCCACATGCTAGTGTTTTATGGGCTAAATCAGGGTCACAGAGAAACTGAAGTGGTTTTCTTTCAGCTCAGACTCGTTATCCATGCTGGATTTATGGAAGCTGTTTGATCCCTGCAGCTACAGTAACTTTATTAAGACTGATCTGCTTCAGAACGAGTGAATAAACAGACAGACAGGATCCATGTGTGCATATATTTATATATACTGTCTTTACAACATAAACCACAGATTAAAATCAGAGATCTCCTCTCCATCAGGGGCATTTCCACGCTGTCGTACATCATATCTGCACAGGCATATATTCATATTAACAAAAAATAGGTGTATAACAGATCTCAGAGCAAACAGTTCAAGTATAACTGGATCTTTGTGTTTGTGGCTATTTACAGTTCGTTTTTACAGAACATCAGCTGCATAAGGTTTGTGTGGGGCGTCGCCACATCACGCTCCGCCTCCTCCATCTTGTCAGTGGGTGGAGTCACCTTTCCAGTCGCTCCACAGTTTGCTCATTTGGAAGTTCAGGATGAATTAGTTTGTACCGGAAGAGTCGAACGAGAGGCCGCCGCAGCCCCAGAGCGACAGATTAACGGCCGCTAAAATTCAAAGAAGCTGAACCCAAAGTTCCTAAAAAGCTTCTGGATCCTTCTACATTAACAGGGTTAAAGGTGAAGAGCTTTTAAAGGGGCACCTTCAGCCTGTATTTGCATCCATTCAGTAAAACTTTCAGATTGAAAGCAGCCAAACTCTCTTTGTTGAGACAAATCTCAGTGAAAGAAGCTGAAATCAGACAGATGAATGGGGCTTTCTCCGGTTTCTCAGGTGGTTCCTCGAGTTTAATCCTGGATGTTTATCACAGAGAACATCAACAGGAAGTGGAAGTGAAACTGACCAAGCACATCTTAATTCTCAGTTTCAAAGTGAACTGCAGTTAAAGGGCACTTTAGTTAGCATATTCAGTATTAGCGTTGACAAAATGCATTATATTTTGACTGCTGTCCTCATGTTACATTTCTTGACTTTCATATTTCACACTTCCTGCTGGGGTCACTGGAGTAAGGTCAAAGAATGGGTTGGCTAGGCTAGGCTAACAGTTTCCCCTGCTTCCAGTTCATGAGCTGAGCTAAGCTAAGCTAAGAGTTTGGGGTAAAACAGTGTAAAAATGGCGGCCTGGTTCTCAAACACTGACTGTGTGAGCAGACTTTTATTTTGGCGGGGAGCCACATGAGCTGAAAAGTTCTGCTGATGACATCATCGTCATGTCAGTCTGTACGATGCGGTCTGGATGACGTTTGACGTTGGAGAGCGTGGCGATGTCATGGTGACATCATATTGAGGTCATCAGGCGTCGATGCGGAAGGACAGCAGCTTCTCAGAGTGCATGTTGTTCAGTGTCCGCAGGTCGGGCAACTTGAGCAGCAGTTTGGTGAAGCGCGGCGAGTCCACGTCGTGCTGGTTGCTCTCAGGGGCATTGTTGTTGACCAACGAGCGAAGAGCTCGGATCAGATTCTCCTGCAGCTGCTCCACCGACGCCACGTCTTCGATGCCGGAGCGGTCTGAAACCACATGGAGAGGGTGAGTCAATGACCGACAGGTAACTACTACATCTACAACTGCAACAACTGCTTCTCCTGCAACTAAACCAAACCTGTAAGTGCAGCAACTACAGCTACAACTCCTGACTGCTGGAAGCCTGATGTCAGGCAACAAACAACTACAAAACCAACAACTGCATCTGTCCTAACCAAACATTACAACTTCTGCAGCTTCAGGGATGCAACTACAGCAAACCTTACAGGACCTGCAACTAAATGCAAGTAAACCTCTACATCAACACCTGCAACAGTAGCTTCAGCAACTAAACCAAACAAACCTACATCTGAACTCGCTGTAGTTGTCGTAAACACAGAGTTGTGATAAGTTTCTTCAGGTTGCTTGTTGATTAGCAGCATAGCTACAAAGAGGAAGCTCCTTTTCTTTACTTCCTTCTTACATCATAAACACATTGCTTTAATAATTATGATAAATTCAGGCTGATCTATGAGGACCTTTGCTCACCTGCTGATACGAGCACCACGGCGGTGAACAGTCCCAGCTCCTCGCTGTTCAGCTCCAGCGCTGCCAATTTATGGCTGAAGTCAAACATGGCTCCCAGCAGGTCAGTCATCCCCATCGCCCGCAGCTCCTCCAGGCTGTAGGTGGCGCCGGAGACAAATGTCACCGTCTGTTCCTTCACATTGAACAGCGACGCGAATCGCACCATCAGCACCTGCGACAGGGACCAAGGACGGGCAATCAGTAAAACATTAACGTAATATGTGTCTGATGATGTCACTGCTGGGCTGCAGATCGGCGATGGCTGTCGACATGTTTACGTCTACGCCATTTTTTTTTCTTTTTTCATTCATTCTGAACCTGACGAGAGTTCAATCAGCCAATCAGGAGGCTGCTGCTGCTGGCCTGAGGTCCAACTGGCAACCTGAAAGCACCTCATCCAGGAAACAACTGCAACTAAACAGACTTCTGCAACTACAGTGATTATCATACCTGCAACACCTGCAAATGAATCTGCAACTAAACTTACAACCACATCTACATCTCCTACAACTAAACACAGCAACTCTTGCATCTAAAATAAACAGTTTCAGCCAATGCATCATGTAGTACATCTACAGCAACACCAGCAAGTAAACATGTGAACTCCTACAGCTAAACCAAACCCTGCAACTATAGCAACCATTGCAAATAAACGTCCGAATCCTCCAACTAACTAAATGCTGCAACAAGCAAAAATAAAAACTATTACATCTGCAAAGGCCAACCACCGCAACTAAATATAGCAATTTCTACAGCAATATCTGCCACTCGTCCAACTAAACCAAATGTTGTATCAATTACAACTGCTATACCTACAACTACTGCAACTAAATACAGCAATTTCTGTAATTACACCAACCAGTACATCTAGAGCAACAAAAGATCAACAACTTCTGCAATTAAAAACAGTGATTCTTGCAATTAAACAAAATGCTGCAACTACAGCAATAACTGCAACTAAACATGGCAACTCATCAACTAAACCAAATGTTACAACAAGCAACTACAACAATCACTATGTCTGCATTAAAAAAATGCAACTAAACACAGCAACCTGAGGATCAGCCAATTAAAGTTGATTTTTGATTTTAATATCTCAGGAGCGCCGGCTGAGAATTTCTTCCTATAGACTGATTTTTTAAGGTCAAAGGTCATTTCTTTAAAATTCGGTCCAAAGCTCTGATATAATAAAAGTGATGTAATCGGCCGATGGAGGCGATTGGTGAGCATCAACAGAGGGATGTGGCGCCCTAGTTTGTCTTAGTGGTCACTCATGGTACTGCAACCAAAGAATCCCAATCAACCAATCAGCACGAACCTCGTTCAATAAACAAGTGACATCACAGGCTCACCTCAAAGGTGCCGGCCTTCAGCAGGGTCACCTGGTCGTTTTGGGACAGACTGCTGAATCCTGGGATATGTTTGGCGAACTCCACCACCTCCCTGACGGCGGGGGTGAAGGACAGCGAGAAGTCCTCCCAGATCTGCTGGGGGGTCTTTGAGGGGTCAGTGTGAGGCTGCATATTCATTGGACAAGCCTGCGGAGAGAGGAAAACACCATGAGCCAATCAGGTGAGAGCTTGATGAACATCCCCCCCTCCCCCTCAGTGGATGAGCTCTTACCAGCACGATCCCTGTGCACTTCTTCATTGGACAGTTCTGCTCCTGGGTCACATGATCAGCGGGACCTCTGATGGGGTTACCGCTATGCTGGCTCTGCCTCCCGTTGCTGTGGTGATGATGCCTGCGGCCGTTCTCCGGCAGGTAGCACTCTGTGGCCAGGTTGTTATTGTGGCGGTAGATGGTGTTGAGGCCATTGGCATGGTAACCGTTGGGGCAGCGGTTGGGCCCCCAGAGCTCTGCCTCCCCATTGTGGTGGGTGTGGTTATTGGCCAGCTTGTCGTGAGCGTACAGGAAGGTCTCGCGGTGAGCGCGGGCGATGGCGCTGATGGTGGAGTCCATCCCGGGGCTGGGGGGTGGGGAGCAGGTGGGAGAGGTGCTCTGTCGGGCGGGAGGAGGCGGTGGTGGAGGGGAAGAAGAAGAGGCCGAGGCAGGTGGGGAAGGTGAGGAGGGGGCTGGAGGCAGGGCTGAGGGTTGAGGCTGGAGGGCGATGGTCACCCCCGGGCACGGCGAGGAGGAGGTGGAAGAGGAGGAGGAGGAGGACAGGCTGGCGAGCTGGAAGTCGCTCTGCAGCTGGTCGTTCACCATGTTGTTCATGGCGCTCTGCATCTCGGCTAACATCCTCTGTTTCTCGCGCTTCGGGATCCGCCCGAAACGCACCGCTGTGGACAGAAGAGGAAGAGGAGGAGTTAGGCCGGATTCAGAGCGCGCAGCTGTGCAGGTGAGCGGGCAGGTGCGGATGCTCACCGTCGCGGCTCATGCCCACAGAGAGACACTTCTTGAAGCGACACTGCTGGCAGCGGTTCCTGTTGATCCTCACGATGGTGCAGCTCTCGTTCTTCACACACTTCTTGTACTGGATGTTCTGCTGGATGCTGCGGCGGAAGAAGCCCTGCAGGATAGAACACATCATCACCATCACCTACGTCATCGCCTACATCACCTTCCTGTGTGTGTACGTTAGCACCTGAGCGGATTAGCTTTCAGAGACCGCAGGGACAAAAGTAAGTGGACACAGGAAATCAAACGGTGTGACCTCACCTTGCAGCCTTCGCAGGCGTGAACTCCGTAATGGAAACCTGAGGCCACGTCACCGCAGACCTTACAGAGCAGCACCATGCCGTTCAGCTCTGAAACACAGCCGCACAGCAGGAAGTGACATCATAGCTCCAGTTTAACACGAGACACAAACACCCAAATCAAACTGGGCTCTTACTGGTCAGACTGGCCGCAGACTTGCTGGGCGATGACCTCAGAGAGCCGCCGTCGTCGCGGCCTCGAGGCGAGCCTCCCGCTGAGGAGGAGGCCGAGGAGGAGCCGTCGTCTCCCGCGGAGCCCGAACTGGAGCTGCTGCTGAGCAAGGTGGGGGTCAAAGAGGAGGAGGAGGTGAAGAAGGGCTGGGAGTTGGAGTTCTCACTGTACATAGAGACGGGACTGGTCCGGGTCGGAGAGAGTCCACAGGAGCCCACGTAGGAGATCACACCTCCTGCAGGAGAGCAGAGGGGAGGTCAGAGGTTATTCACAGCTGCGAGGGGTAAAGCTTCTAACTTTAATCACCCCAAAAATATTTATTCCAGTTTCTACACATCACAGGCTCAGCCTCCTACAAAATAAAAGTCTGTCAGGGTTTGTTTTCTGCACTTTGAGTTTAGGATAACTGGGAGGTTTGAGAGAAAAAGGGACGTCTCACCAACACCACCACAAACACACCAGCGACTGACAAAACATTAGCATTAATTAGTGACACACCGAGGACCCGCAACACAAAGAGGAGGAAACAGAATAAAATAGAACCTGTTTTTATTGTAAGAGCAGGATTACGGGGCGGAGCGCTCGTGCCGCTGCAGCAGCTGTTTGTCTGCACATGTCAGAGCTGCACGTGACGCCTCGTCCTGTGCGAGTGACACACATTTCCACACATGCACACACACACACACTGTGACTCAGTGCGCCTCATCACCTCAGCATCATTCACGTTTTATTCATCACGCTGGTCGGTGAGCGTGAAACCTGATTCCGTCTGCAGACCGAACTCAGTCGCCTTCCTCAGGAAGTCCTGAGGAGCTCGCCTGGGCCAGCATCGGCCTGATACTCTCTCACAGAGGCGTAAACCTGTGGACGAGTGAATTACGTAATACACTGTAAAGCTCGCTGGCAGCTCACAAACTGGGTCACAGAAACAGGCCGACAGGAGTGCACTGAGACACAAACACCTGCAGAGACTCACACATGAAACTCAGACTACAACTCCAAAGAGAGACAAACTTATTCAACAACTGCAAAGAGACACAAAATTAGCAGAGAACGAGCACAAACCACCACACAGACACACAAAGAGATGAGAAAAGGCTACGAGGAGACAAAAAAGTGGAGGAAACGAGGAAAAGAATGCAAACGTGTGCGGATGAAGATCATGTGACGTGTATGAGAGCTGCAGATGGACCCTGAGAGGTTTGATTACAGGGAGCTGCTGTGATTCCCTCCATACTCAGACCGTGTTCAGCCTCCTCCCCCGTTACTCTTCCTCCTCCCCCTCCTCTCCCTCCTCTCCCTCATGCGGCCTTGGTGGGAGGCTCGTGTGCTCTCTGTGGTCACGCCCCCGAGCCACGTGCCTCCTCCACTCAGACGGCTCTGCAACGGGACTGGACCGACAGCGGCCCGCCCACACACACACCTTCCCTCCCTCTACACACGCTTTCACGTTCCCGCCATTCATCTCACACACACACACACACACACACACACACACAGAGCGTGTTCACAGTCTGAACATCTGCAGCGTTTCCTGCTGCAGTAAAATCAGCTTCAGCCTAAACGTGATTCGTCTCCTCACTTCCTGTCGTATATCTGCTGTTCCTATGGTGATGATTAAACAAAACACCGAGCTCAGTGTAAGGAGACAAAAGGCTGCAGACTGCCCTAAACACTCCGTTTATCACAGCTTTTCATACTCTTGGACCTGTATGATGTCACAGAGAGGGTAAACCTTCTGATTGGGACGAGCAGCCAATCAAAAGAAGGTTTCAGACAGAGGATGAACTGGAACTGGAAACACGAGGATTATTATGAGCCGTGAATCATGCAAAGCTGCTCAGAGTCTGAGAATAAGAAGCCAGATGGACATGAGCAGGATAAGCCTTCGAAATAGAAATGATTAATATTCATGTGTTCATGCGTTGCAGAAGCCACGGTTTGATTCATTCAGTTATTTCTGGATCAAATGATGATTTATGTGGCTGAAACCAACAAATCAGAACTTCTTTATTCATCACAAACAACATCAGACAACTGTGAGTGAACATAAAAGACACGTTTGACTAGAAAACCAAAAAATAACTGATGATCAGCTGATCACCTGACAGGTGTGATAATGTTTCTCTGCCAAAACTCTGCACGACATTCCTCAGAAAATAAAGCAGACACTAATGAGGTTCATGAGAACATTAATCAGTAACTACAGATCACCTCGTGCTTATTTATTCCTAATATTGTGGCACTTCCTGATTTTCTGATTATAAGCTAACATCAGGCCAGCTAACGAGGCTGAATGTCCTAAAAACCACACTTTCATCTCATAAACACTTTGATTACATGCTCACATCATATGACAGTTTATGTGCTCAGTGTCTGAGTCGCCCACAACATTAGATCCACCTCGAAGAACGTTTCAGCAGCCGGGCTAATAGCAGCTAGTAGAGGCTAACAGCAGGTAAAAGAAGCTTACAGGAGCTAACAGCAGCTAACAGAGGCTAACATAAGCTTACAGGAGCTAACAGAGGCTAACAGCAGCTAACAGAAGCTAACAGCAGCTAACAGAAGCTTATAGCAGCTAACAGAGGCTAACAGCAGCAGTTTCCGAGAGAGGAGAAGTCCTCAGCATCGCCGTGATTGGACAGAAGTGAGCTTCTCTCACTCAGAGACACAAAGTTTTCCAGCCTCCTCCAGAGGAAACTGTGCTCCACAAGGTAAACAGTGACCTTATAGATAAACCGCAGCCAGAGTGTTTGAGGGAAAAATATTTCATTAACACATCTGTTTTTATTCCATAGTTATTGATAAATGTTTATTATTAAAATATCAAAATATAGTGTTTACAAAAGTGTTTTTAATACACAAACAGCAGAAACATGCCAGCTGCTGTGGGGTACAGAGGGTAAAACCTCAAATTTAACTCAAATGTATTCAGATCTATTTTTTTATTTTTGCTACAATAACATGTGATCCAATCAGGATTCAGTTCACTGAACCTTGGCTTGTACAGTTCCACCTCGAGATACCAACAAGTTAAAAAGTGCTGATTGGATCAGAAGGCTTTCAATATTTAACCATTGTTCAGGTAACAGTGACCTGGAAACACATCAGAATAATAAAGTTCCTTTTGTTCATGATATTCCTCCCCAGGTGGAAGGGTTTAAGTATCTCGGGGTCTTGTTCACGAGTGACGGGAGAAGATGGATCGGGGCTGCACCGTTCTCCCGTGGTAAAGAGGGAGCTGAGCGTGAAAGTGAAGCTGTCGCTTTACTGGTTGATCTACGTCCCTGCCCTCACCGATGGTCACGAGCTTTGGGTAGTGAAGAACGAGATCACGAATACAAGAAATGAGCTTCCTCTGAAGGGTGGCTCGTCTCTCCCTTAGAGATAAGGTGAGGAGCGCACCCATCCGGGAGGGGCTCAGAGTCGGGGCGCTGCTCCTCCACATCGAGAGGAGCCAGGTGAGTGCACCTCGTGGGTCAGGTGTTCTGAGCATGTCCTACTGGGAGGAGGCTCCGAAACTAGTGTTGGTACCCTGGATGTTTGATCTGTTTCTGATCATTCACTGGAGGAAACTTCACAAAGTGCATCATGGGTAAACCTTCACACTCATTAGATTAGATTAGACTGGATTAAAGTTTATTAATTTTAATCTAAACGTAAGGAAGGAGGGGAGGATCTCAGGCTGATTTGCGGCTGATGTCGTGTCGCACAGTTTCTCACTCAGGTTCATGACATCTGTTTCAAAAAGCAAAAACAACCTCAAGGCATCGTAAGACATCCATCTTTTGTTTACAGTCTATGGTTCTGAGTAACACTGCTCTGAGATCTGCTGTCGTTTATGTCGGCTCCTGTGTGCTTTTGTCCCCGACCTGTAAATCACCAGGCACAGGTTCATCTTTCACCTTCCTGTGTTCAGGTTTTATGTCATGTTTAATTTGTTGGTTTAAACAGTGTGTGAGGCTTTGTGTTTGAGTTCTGCTGTACAGATAAATATTATTACAAAATTTCAAAAATTATTACTGATTAAGAATAAACTGCAGAGTTCCAGAGTGTCTCAATAATCATTTTTACAGAGATTAACAGTCTGTGTTTTCAGGTCAGCAGTTTCCCGTCACTGCAGGTAAACCTGGTGTCATCGGCGAGCTGTTTGGTGCGGTTTCTGTCTTTTGATTCGCGTACAGCTCAGAGACACGTTTCTGCAGCATCTGAATCTTTTTCTAAATTTATATTTTATATTTGACTGTCTGTGGAAATAACGCCTGCAGCGAGTGAAGTAGATTAAACCCAGTCTCTGTTGTTCCTGCCACGGCCAGCAGGGGGAGACAAAAGCAACCAAACTGCAGCTTTAACCAAACAGAAGAAACCTGCGCAGGTAAGAACCGGAGTGTTTTCATTACTGAGCCATCGGTTTGTGGTATGTGCAGATCCAGACACGGAGCTGATCGATCAAAATCGGTCAATAAGCTGATCATATCCAAATTCAAAATTTAAGTGTGCCGCAGAAGACGAGCAGAGCTCCTGACATCAGCAGGGCCACAAACACAGAAATGATGAAACATCAAAGCACGTGACGATGCGCACAAATCTTTAAATGTGATCATGTTTGGGAACACACGAGGAGGAGGAGGAGGAGGAGGAAGAGGAGTAGCGGCGGAATTATGCAATGAGCTCAGGCGCACCGGCAGCCAATCACAGCGCGCGGAGCTCCGTGAAAACAAAGCGCACATGGCTCGGTTTGCCGGTCCATGTGAACCGGTGACGGCCGCTCGCGCACGTACGCACACATTCCTGCGGGTCCACGACCTGACCGCGGTCATCGTGACCCAGTTCCCAGAAACAGAGGCGGATTCACGCAGACGGTCCCCGTGACGACCGCCGGACATGTGCCCGGAACGGCAGCCGGACCCGCTCCAGGCTCCCAAAACAAAGCGGATCCCGAACCACAGCCGCGGTCACCTGGTTACGGCCACGGTCTCCGAGGGCAGCCGCTTAATGAGGGCAGTGCGGGGTCCAGAACTCGGTCCTGAGCCCAGGTGACCCACAGCAGACACACGGAGTGAGCATGAACCGCAGCCAGGAACTCCCGGACAGAAGCGCCGTGCGCGCCGTCTGAGGAGCGTCAGACGACCGCAGGTGCGCCTGCAGCGCCGCCGCTCCTCTATAAGTTCTATCTCTCATTGACTTCAGATACTTTGTTTTGATTGGCAGTTTACTCATCAATTATCTGATTTTCTCCTCCAGCCTCGCGCGGCAGCCCGCTGTTTAGCGCTCAGTCCGTCCTAAAATGAAAAGCCGCAGGTGCGCGTTGACGCGCAGCGCTCTCGCCCCTGCGCCTCCTACCAAACTCCATGTAAAAGCCGACCGTTTCAAAAACCTGGAGCCCTGAAACAGCCGCAGGGGAGCGGACACGCTCCAGCTGGACTCCGCGGACAGCGTCACGCACACGCGCACAAATCGGCGCTTTAAAAATCAAAATAAAGGCATCGCACGCTCAGTTTGATGAGCTATAATGAAGCAGAAAAGGTGGACTGCGGTGTTTACCTGCGTTGTTGTTGTTGTTGTTGTTGTTGTTTGTGTCCATGGCAGCGGTGGTCTGTGTTACATCCAAAACAGTCACACACACGAGCCTGGTTTAAAAGTCCCAGAAACCTGCGGCTGCGCACGCATCACAGGCACAAGTGGAAGAAGGGGACACCAAAGAAGAAGAATTCATGCTGCACGCGGAGCCCAACAGTCCGACCGGCTGCACGCGCACCTCTGTCTGTAAGAGTAGTGAAACAGGCGCGCGCAGCGGTGCGCTGATGATGATGATAATGATGAAGGTGCGGGGGCCGCCGTGCCCGCACGCGGCAGAAAACGGGACCATGTGACCGCGGGGAGAGCCTCGTGCCCCAGTGACACACTTTCCCGCCCCCTGTGCCGCAGACGCTCGTTTAAATCTCCGCGCACGTGGAGCCGCCGCAGCTCTCCGCACAGGGGCATTGTGGGATTTGTAGGCAGAGGTCTTTGTTTAAATAAAGATATTTTAATGTCTACATTTTGGTCGTTATTATTTGTTTTATTATATTATTATAAATTTTAAAAAGCGAATTTAAAAGAACAAATGACAAAAATGTTTAATAAATATCTGAAAAGATTTACTGTTGGTTTATTTCATTCATTTTTCTTTTTATTTAGATTTTGTATTTCACATGTTATTAATGGAAACATAGTTTCCGATTTAAAAAGCAGAGAATTAGTGTAATGTTTTTTAAATTTAAAAGAGAAATGCAACAAATTCTCTGTTTAATGTTTTTAAAATATAGTTCTACACAACACACCAAGAAACAAACTGAATACAATGATTTCCAAATCTCATAAACACACATTTTATTCATAACAGAACGTAAAAAACATCAAATGTTTAAACTGAGGAAATGTCCCATTTAAGAAAAATCTGAGCTCCTCACATGTCAACAAAAGGCTGGAAAAGTAAGTGGTGCTAAATAGAAACAGCTGGAGGAACATTTATCAGCTGATCAGGTTATTTAGCAGCAGGTCAGTGACCTGATCAGGTCTAAAAACAGCATCTGTGAGAGGCGGAGTCACAAAGTAAACTTATTTATTTATTTGAAAAGTAGGTAAAGTTTATTTATAAAGCACTTTTCAGACAAACAGTCACAAAGTGCTGTAAAACAAAAGAGAATATGAAAAGAACCATGTTAAAACAAGAATTACCATATATATAGATAGATTTTTTTTAAAAAGGTTAACAGAAGTCCTGATTAAACAGAAAAGTTTGTAACTGTTTTTAAAGGACAGCTAAAATAGATCAACTGTACGAGGAGACAACTCAAAGATTTTGAGCTTGTGAACGAAGGCAGCGAGCAGCAGTGTGTTTGGCTGAGATTAATACTTTTCCATTTAGTGCTCTGAACAAAATCAGGCTGTTGGCTACAAATTGCTAATACTACTCAGTCATATATAAAGTGCTAATGCTAATCTGTGACCCACTGGGACACAAACTTCAATACCAGAGCAGTAGATTTAGATCGGAGTAATGAGTAATGTCACAAACTAACCACCTGCTTTTAGAAGATTTAATTCACTTTTTATATAAACAAACATGTGTATGAATATGTAACTATGCATACTTGTGAATAATTTCAAACTGAATTTCTGCTATTACTGCGGCCCCCTGCAGTACCTTCGCGGCCCACCAGGGGGCCCCAGTGGTCTACGCCAGTGAAAAGGACTTTACAATAATGCAGGCGCGATGACACAAATGCATGAACAATGTTCTCCAGATCTGTGAGGAACATAGTGAGGAAATGGAAGAGCACAGGCACAGTTCTGGTTCAGGCCCGAAGTGGCAGGCCAAGAAAAATCTCAGCTAAAGGAAGCACTCACCTGACTGAGTCCTGAATGTAGATCAGGAGGAGCTTTAATCAGGCCTCCGTTCAACAGTTATTGGAGAGCCGGGCTCTAACCTGGGAGAACGTGCCCGCCCTAACACTGAATGTTCTTTAGATAAAGAGGAGGAAAACACTGAGCCACAAACAGCAGTTAAAAACTAAAGCCTATTAAGTAAAATATTTAATCAGTGGTATCAAATGCAGAACTGAGGTCAAGCAATACAGAACGATTCCCTGCCTCAAAGATCATTACAGAGCCGGTTTCAGGGGAGTGCTGTTCCTGAAAACCACATTGAATGAAGGAGCAGAGCTGTTAGTGATCCAAGCAGGACAGAAGGAGGTGAGAGCTCTAATGAGGGTCTCCTCTGAGCCAGTATTCTAGTTAAATCGTTTAATATCTCAGAGCTCTGAAGGTCATCTTCAAAAGGTGAAGAACCTCCGGAGAATTTGGATTTGAAGTCCAAACTGTGGAACAGGTTCAGAATCATGTTTCTCACTGTGAACATCTCATCATCGACAGTACTAACATCATCATGAGAGTCTGGAGGAACGTGTGTGTGC
>JASGAU010341943.1:0-16746 GCA_030220045.1 Australoheros facetus
GGCTATGGTTAACTGAATAACTGTTAATGTTACGTTAACATACCAGACACGTACTCAGTTCGTTGTGCGTCATGTAGCTGAATGTTACGTTAGCATACCGTAGGCGTAACCCTATTCGGCCTGCTCTTGGTCTCGGATTCTATCAAATCACCCCCCCACCCTCCCAAAAAATGCGACTTATACTCCGGTGCGACGTACATATGTTTTTTTCTTCTTTACTGTGCATTTTTTGGCTGGTGCGACCTATACTCCGGAGCGACTTATAGTCCGGAAAATACGGTACCTGGACAGAACCTCTGTCCCCCGGCACATCCTTTTCAAACCCTTGGTGGCTTTCGCTGCTGTGTGGAAGTTAAACAGATATAATTCAGTCAGATGATCTTAATTTGTTTCTGAGCAAATCAGTTTGGCTGAGATTAAAGTTAAGTTTCATAACTAGATAGCTTTATTTAACTTTAATGTCTTCCTAAAGAGCTTTCAGTACATTTGGAAATGAATAATTCACTTGTCTTTATTCCTTGATGTTGAAACGTGTTATACTTGTTTTAACATCTTATTTTGAATTAAAGTTGGCATTAAAAAAAAACCCTCCCAAAAGAGCAAAGGTTCAGGCTCAATTTTAGACAGGGTTCTTCGAAGGGTGCAGCCCCTGAATTTGGACATAGCTCATATCTATCCACTGACCTATGTCACTAACAGCTGACAGTAGCTAGATAGTGAGAAACTGGGGAATCCCAATTTTCTAGGTAAAGAGCCAGTCTATTTATAGTAACATCAGTTCTAGGCTGCAGCCTTATTGATTTACCTGTTATGTTGTACATGTTGGTCAGGCATGACTAAAAATACTGCAGACTATGACTTATCATTGAGCAATATTAAAGCCATACCTACTGCTCAGCAATATTGTGCAAATGTAAACATCAGCATAGTTGCATTATGTTTTGTACATCGTTGCCTCATGATTATAGTGATGCTATACATAATACATTAATATCAGCAGATTATGTAGAATGGGTGCATTATGTTGTAATATTCTTATATACACATGAGTATAATATTATATACTAAAAGTATTTGGATAAAAGTTTAGGGCAAGGCCTCCAAATTATGACTAAATGTCGTTGCCGAAGGTAATAAGATGTCTGATGAAGGGTTTTCTAATGTTATCACAGAATTAAGAAAGTAATCAGCTGCTGTTAGCCAGCGTTAGGGAAACTTTCTTTGAAGTGGTTCTAACATTGTTGGACTTAGACACTTAGCAAATCAACTCTCATATGATGTGAAAATGCAATCAAATTGTTTATCAGAGAGAAAATGTGAGTTTTAGGATACTTGAGCCTAACATTAGCTGGCCTAATGTTAGCTTATAACCACCTGTTATTTAGCCAGCTTGCTGTCAGCTATCTGGAGACAGGAGGGTTGCATGTCTAATCTGCTGGCAATAATATCGGGAATAAATAAGCATGTTTTTGTAGGCTAGAGGCCTGACTTCAGCTCAGGAGATGAGACTTGAGGTGAGGTGGAAATGAGGGAGGAGAGAGAGAAGTGGAGGAAGGAAAAGAAAACATAATGAGAAAGAGATGGTGAAAATATAAATGTATAAATTGTTAAATGGTCATATGTAGTTTGAAAGAACTACAGGACACACTTTTGACTGATACTGGATTTTAATGGATTAATTCTAAGTAACTTATAAGGCATACAACATATACGGCTGCTCTCTAGCCACATACACTACATTGCCAAAAGTGTTTGCTTGTCTGCCTTCACACATGAACTTGACATCCCATTTCTATCTAATCCAAAGGGTTTAACATGCCCACCCTGGGAAGGCTTTCCACAAGGTTTAGGAGTGTGTTTATGGGAATTTCTGACCATTTTTCCAGACGCATATTTGTGAGGTCCAACACTGATGTTGGATGAGAAGGCGGGCTCACAGTCTCCACTCTAATTCATCCCAAAGGTGTTGAGGTCAGGACTCTGTGCAGGCCAGTCAAGTTCTTCCACACCAAACTCACTCATCCATGTCTTTATGGTCCTGCTTTGTGCACTGGTGTGCAGTCATGTTGGAACAGAAAGGGGCCATCCCCAAATTGTTCCCACAAAGCTGGGAGCAGGAAATTGTCCAAAATATCGTGTTATGCTGAAGCATTAAGAGTTCCCTTCACTGGAACTAAGGGGCGAGCCCAACTCCTGAAAAAACAACCCCACATCATAATCCCCCTCCACCAAACTTTACACTTGACACAATTCTGTCAGACAATCACCGTTCTCCTGGCAACCACCAAACCAAGACTCATCCATTGGATTGTCAGATGGAGAAGCGTGATTCTTCACTCCAGAGAACACGTCTCCGCTTCTCTCCACTCCACTGCTCCACTGAGTCCAATGGTAGCATGCTTTGCACCACTTCCTCTGATCCTTTGCATTGCACTTGGTGATGTAAGGCTTGCAGCTCAGCCATGGAAACCCATTCCATGAAGCTCTCTACGCACAGGTCTTGAGCTAATCTGAAGGTCACACAAAGTTTGGAGGTCTGTAGTGATTCACTCTGCAGAAAGTTGGTGACCTCTGCGCACTATGCGCCTCAGCACCTACCACTGAGTTGCTGTGGTTCCCAATCACTTCCATTTTGTTATAATACCACTAACTTGAATAGTTAGTATTGAGTAAATTTTACGACTGACTAGGTGCTTGGTTTTCTACACCTGTGGCCATGGAAGTGATTGGAACACATGAATTTAATGATTGGATAGGTGAGTGAATACTTTTGGCAACATAATGTAGCAAAAACACCGTCAGGTAGAACAGCAACGTCTCTCTCAGCCGCTGTATTCAAGACGGTGAGGCAACATAACAGCTTCCACAAACTGGCACCCGCTCGTATGTATTTTTAATGGATTAATTCTAAGTTTATGAGATTGCATCAATTTGTTGGAAGATATAATTACAATAATCAATGTATATTTATGAGTGCAACATTTTTTTTCTGTTAAATAACCTAAAAAAAAATGACTTACTATAACTTTTAATTAAAACAAAAAAAGAATTTACCCAAGGAATGTCCACTTGTATTCCAGTCATCTTAATCTTTTTCTGTATTTAAAGAGAGCATCACAAATGAGGAAAACATACTTTTTCATGTGGTGTTGTTTAATCCCTTTGTGACTTGGCAAGGGAATATGAAAAAAACCACATTTAAAGGCAGTAAACAACAACAGTAAATTTCAGACACATTAATTGCTTAATTGCAGAGGGTATTTTATCTGCCATATTAACATAAGCAATTCCTTGGAAGGATAGTGCTAGCATAGCAGAAAATTGTCCTGAGGGTCTTTGGGGAATTAGAAAGGCAGACTGCATTACGTGGTGGAGGGAGAAGTCTAAGCTAGCGGAACCGACATTTTAAGCTTTTTTCCCCTCCTAATTGTGATCCTTCTGTGCACTTTTTCCTCAGCTCTCTTTTTCTCATCACCCTTTCAAAGCCTGTTTCATTCACTTGGAAAGGTTTTGTCATGTGGAAAATAAGCTTTTTTTTTTAAAAATTATTATTATTATTATCAGTTTTTGTGTATTGATGAAAAGACTTCTTTTCTCAAATGACATTATGTTGTTCTCATCACCTAAAGTGAAATTTTGACTCTGAAAGAAGTGACGTCTTCATACAATGTAATTGTTTTATTTTGCTGCTTGTCAAAATAAAAGCTTCATTTAGCTTCATTTTCATTATTTCAAACTGCCCTTAGTCTGACAGTGCAGGCAGTAACTCTTGTGCTTTCCAGACACTCTTCAATCTCTGCTGTTTACTTTTTGTATTTATTTCGCACAGTTCTTCTTCTTCCCTCATTTCCCTCCAAACATTGCCCACCCATCCAGCGTGAAACAAAGAATAAAATCTCCTAAACGAGATCACCCGCCATGTAATCTCGCCAAACAAATGATGAACACCCGCTGCTTTGGAGAAACGCTGGCCGCAAACGGCTCCCGCTGTCCGTGATGGCAGCTTGTGTGCACGACTAAATGCACCACGCTGATGGCAGCCAAAGCATGGCGAGACGCTCCGCTTTCATTTCTGTTTGCTCTGTGCTGTTTGCTGACTCCAAAGATGCTTGCATTAATGGAAAATAGAAAGTAATGAAAAGCCAGAGGAAGAAATAAACCTCGTCTTCCCTCCCTCCCTGCTCAATTCTCTATCTTTCCATACCTGCTGTGTGAACATGCACATTACCACATCGTAGTGCAAAGCTTGCCACCTTGTCCAGTTTAGCTCATTATAATGATAAAGGTCTATGAAATAGCCCTGATCTTTCATTCTCCAGGCTCAGTCCTGTCAGCACTTTCGTCCCAGATATTGTTTGGGGTAAATCTGCCGACATTTCCTTCACATTTTCTCTCTCTCTCTCTCTCTCGTCTAAGTTGACTGTTGCTTCATCTTTACTGTAGTCAAAGGCCACAACAAAAGCAGCTATATAACAAGTCATTCTGAATCCAGACTCATATCTGACATGAGCTATGACAGGCAGTACTGGTTCTCCAGTGTCTCCCTTCTCTGCACTTCATTGCAGTGTTATTCTTCTGTGCCTTCCCCCTATTGTTTTCTTTGATTGTTTTCAGCTTATGAGTCTGTGTGTCATCGTGGAAAAATGTGGTCCTGGAGATGCCTATTGTGGCAGGAACCGCCAGTTCGTCCTTTGACAGGTGTTTATATGCCAACCTGTCATCTCTCATTGGCATCACAACCATACAAGAGATAGTGATGACACTTTACAGGTGTGAAGGTGAGATCAGAACAGTTTGAGGATGTAGGAAGGCTAAAGGAACACTGTGCCAATGCCTGGATCATGAATTTACAGACCCCTGGGAACAGGTGGGCCCTGGCCAACCTGTTTTGGTGATCAGATTTTCTTTTTTTTCTTTCTCCAATAATCAGACCTGTCATACAGGACCTTGGACATCCATGTACACAGAATAGTTTGAAAAGGAGAGCACTATACCTTACTGAAAAAAAAAAAAGACAGGTAACCATCCCAGTACAACTTCACTAAAAGCTCTAAAGTATCTTAAATGGAAAATGAAGCAGCTACAGCTTTTTTTTAAAAATAACACTTTAATGTAAGTTTTCGTGCATTCACACACGTACCTGTTATCTTCTTTTTTCTTTTCTTGCCAGTACCACAGTCCCGCACACAGGTGAGTGTTGAAACAGGCAAGCTTTTCTTGGGAAAAGCACTTTTGACATATGCCCATTTAGAAAAGGAGTAAACATATTTTTTCTTTTTCAAAATATAATAATGACAATAATATCAATAATGCAGGTAAAACAGAAATATCCCCTGGATACTCACTTCTTCGGTTGTGACCTGCAGCAGGCTCTTCACTGGTGAGGACAGCCTGGCTCGATGTTTCAGGCCATAGATCAGCTGCTGCTACAGCTAACCTTCAGTTTAGCTTGCACGTTATCTTACTGAACTCTTCAACAGCTTTCAATTTAACTGCAATGTTTTCATCCTGAATTAGTTTAACAAAAAATGTCAGTTTTCATGAAAGTCAAATTTAAGAGAATATTCTGGTAATCTTTTTTGCATTTGCCTCGTGGACGTGTAGCAAGTATCAGCTGTATAAATCTTTCGATGTACCGGCTGAAATTGCTGTTGCATTGCTACAGTTTACAAAATTTGATTGGTCGTAGGATACAGTCACACTGGCACTACTGTACACTGAGGAGAAGCACTTGTCAATTTTAAGGTCTTGCAAAAGTCTTGAGCCAATCCTCATTTATTTCTGTTTTGCTAGGAATATGGGAAATAGGTGCAGCAATTTATTAAAATACATAAAAATACAATATGTAAGGCAAAAACAGAGTTTGTGCAATTCTAACAAGCGTCAAAACCAAGGAACCATATAGCCACCATTATTCTTCTACACAGCCTGAACCCTATTTCTTGAGTTTTCTTGTAACTTTATCAAGAAGTCTTCAGGAATAGTTCTTCAGACTTCTTTGTTCCATTCTCTGTCAAGATGATACCACACTACTTGAATAACACTGAGGTCCTGGCTCTGGAGAATACATACCATGAATGACAGTGTCCATTGTGGGTTTCTCTATCTAGGTATGGTTTTGCATTGTGAACTGTATTTTAAAGAAGAGATAAAGATGTTACTCATTGTGCGCACAAGGCACACAACGAAATGATGGTTCCAGATCACTCATCCAGAGATGAGCATCTGCGGTCATGTGCTACCGTTAGGAAATGTGGTTTAAGTGTCTTGCCCAAGGACACAACGCAGCGCAGGGACAGGCGCTCGAACCTGCAACCTTCCGGCTGCAAGGCAAACGCCTACCCACTGTGCCACTGCCACATATGATCATTGCCATGCTGAAAAATGAAGCTGCTGCCACTCAGATGTTTTCCAGATGGTATTGCATGGTGGATCAAAATCTGCATTCATAATTCCAGCAATTTTGACAAGATCTGAAATGACTCCACCATGTTCCACAGATGGCTGTAGACACTCCTGACTCCCTCCGTACACATTGATGATGATTTGAACCAAAACGTTCAAATTTGGATTCATCACTCCATCAGACCTGTTGCCACTGATTTTCACTACAGTTCCTGTGTAATTAGGCATAAATCAGCCTTTTCTCCCTGTTTCTCTCCCTTCCAATAATGGCTTCTTGCCAGCCACCCTTCCACTGATGAGGCTTCAGCAAACAGTACTGTAGATGGATCACCTGAAGCTCCAGCTGCATCTCTCAGGTCCTGCGTTGGCTCTTTGCTGGAGTTTTCCTATTTCTTAGGGACATGGCTTTCAGATACATTTCATCTGCTGTAGATAGTTTTTTTTTTTTTTTGGCCTGCCACTTTCCAGTTTCCTCAGTTTTTTAAGGACACACTCCACACAATGCTGATATATGCTAAATTTTTAGCTGATAGCTTTTTGTTAACCCCCTTGTGAGTGCAAAAATACTAATTTATGCCAGTCAAACTGTGTTATCTCTGGCATTTTTAATAGATTTGACTAAAGAAATGGAAACAAATGCTCTGTTATTATGACAGGCTGTTAGTAACAAAGTGCTTAAAGATACAATTTAAAATAGGTTATTTGCTAAGTTGTCTGTTAGGTGTTGTTCATCCCTTGAGTTAGGTGTCTTTTTCATGGTTGAACTGAAAATAGGTGAAAAAGCAGCCAATGTCCAAAGAAAGATCTTCAAAATGCCTGAAGAAGTACCACCTTCAAATAAATTACCAGAAAGTCTGGATGCTTGGAAACAAAATATAAAGAAATGAGGGGTGGCTCAAGACTTAAACAGTATCATAGAGATTATAAAGAACGAGTCAAAAGTTTGGACACATGTGAGTGTATCCAAAATCACCACTGTGCTTTTACTTTACTTTTTGCTTTTGCTTTTACAAGTATATAGTTCTACAAGCTTGGAATTAGCACAGATTTTTATACTTGTGACTGAAAGAGACAATCAAATAGGGACTGTGAATGACATATCTGATAAGAGAATCCAGGCCCAAAGACCTTAACAAATCACGCTGTGTTTTTCCTGCTTGGAACCAGACTCAATCTTGAAGACAGATTGGTCTGTTTTGCTGTACTCTAGCTGACATTGTGCAGTGTCTTTAAATTGCCACAGTTCACCAGAAAATTATTTTACTGTCTGGATGACTGAAATTACCAGTGTGGGCAGGGTGAAAATCAAGCCAGCATCCCCTGATAATACCGCTACTGTGAGGACAGAATGAAAAATCTGTCCTGTGTCTCAAATCCAAAGGTTTTTTTTTTCTTCTTTTTTTTTTTTTTTTAACTGATTACCAGATCCCAGGCTCTGGGCACCTCTATAACTACCCACAACCGTTTGAATGGGGCACAGCAGTATTGATCGAGCTGAGACTCATCATTCCCAGCTATCGCATATAAAAGTCTAATGTTTTGGCATAAAAGGTTTGATGTCAGAAGGAAAAAAAAAATACTGTTGCACAGTGACGGCCGAGTGGCCAGAGCTGGTGGGAGGTATGAAGAGAGTACTGAGCGGCATGATGTGGAAGACTTATTTTGTTAATATGTCTAGCAAATCTTCCACTCCATTAAAGGTATAGGCAAGGGCCTTGTTAATTGCTGTGTTGACACATGACTGCTCTAATTCAGTCCAAGTTATTTTCTTTTTTTAAATCAGGTATAGTTTTTCTTCCCTGCTCAGAATATTAATCATTTTCATATTTTACACCAGTAGCATTGCCTTCATTAACTCTGAATGTGCAATAGATGTAGCTAGTTTGTCCAATAAGTCATCCAGCTAAATAATTATGTTGGTTATTTTTCCTGTCGCTTGAAGCAACCCCATGTAGGTTTTGAAACAACATTTTAAAGGATTGATAAAATCCGTGACAGGAGGTAAGTCGGGTTGTAGACGCACAGACACCCAACATTTTGATGACAAGACAATATCCTCTGGGAGTTTCACTTTCACTCGCTGTTTACTTTTAAAGTCACTCACTGTGTGGTTGGATTAAGTCACTAATAACAACCTCTTATTGGTAGAAAGAACAATTTTCTTTGGGTAAAAATACGACCTTTTATGATTCTTATTACATAGTAGAAAAATACATTTTTTAGGTCTTTGGTCCAACTCATCTAACTCTTTAACAACTTAAAATGTAACTACAGATTATTAGGCTTGGGCAATATATAATTTTTGATGCTTTTATACCTTTATGCTATGCAGGCACAAAATTACAATGAATTAATAAATAAAATAAGAGCAAGGCTGCAAATTGTAGATACAGGCATCAGGGATTAGCCAACTAAATGACACTTTATGGTAACACCCTCGCTATATGGCACTAGAATAAACCAATTAATGTCACCAACATAAAACCATGTTTACTGTTGGGTTGTGCAGCCACTGGTCACTGCAGCTGCTGTGGTCTCTGAGCTCCTGACAGTCCTCACAGTGCTAAGGCCTATAATAGAGGTTGTAAATAGGCAAGGTGGAAAGTGGGACAGATGATGTCTCATAAAATCAGCCATATCAGCAGGATCTTGATCTAGAAAAAGAAAAGTTAAATGTACTTTGTGTCAGAAAAAAAACTGGCACAACCGTTCCAAAGAGCACTGCATAATCAAAGGCATGCAGTTATTCACCTACTGGGAAAGAATGCTGCTTGCTTTAGCCTCACTCTGGGTGTTTCTTACTGACAATTTTTTTTTAATTCTAACTTTCAATGTAGTTTATGTAAATTTGTAGCTACCCCCTGTACACCCATATCTTCTTCTATAGATTATTACTGTACCTGATGATACTTAGTGCTGCAGCAGATGCCACCACACTGGGCTACAGCGATATGATGAGCCAGTGGTGGCATATTGGTAGTTTGAAGTGTTAGTTACTTTGGGTACAGCTCTCTAGAGACAAGTAGCAAATATAATTTTGCCGAAATGGGATGGCTCACCTTTATTATTGGACTAAACCAAAATAGCTGTTATACTTTGTTTACTAATGGCACCTATTCCACAGCCAAGTGAGCTCAGCCGACTGGATACCAGTACTTACTGCCCTCCGGCACCATTTTGGTGCAGTGCACTACAAAACTGATCATATTAGTTGAATGGAAAGAGGACGGTCTCTCTCTCTCTGTCTTTTTTCTACGTTGCTGCTAACAATACCCTTGAAAACTGTAATACTGCCTTAACCTACTGGTAATAACAGCTTTCAGAAGGGACCAGTGGGAGAGAGTTTATCTGATGGGTTAACCTTTTATGATTTTTTTTTTTGGAGTATTGGCTCCAAAGTAAGAAATGTAGGGTTTAAACAATGAACTGAAGGAATCTGAGTGAGATGTTCCTTTCCGTTCTCATCATGTGCAATAGGCACGACCACTTTGTGATGCTTAGCCTGAGGTGTTTTTTGTTGTGTGCAGGGCACATATATCAGTTACAGACAAAGAAACACCCAGTGATCCCACTCCAGCATGAAAATCTGGAGTCCAAATAATAGAACACTTTTATGATCAGGGGCTCACAGTTAGCTTTCGGGCCACTGGTGCTGAAAATATTTGCACTTGTGATGCTGCGTGGCACTTTGCGTAAAAGCAGCCATCTGATGGCATGATATTGGTTTTACCTATTTCTGTCATGAATAGAAAATGTAGTAGCATCAGAGCCAGGATATACTGTAGTGCCACTGTTTAATCCATGACAGTGAGTTGGGAATTGTACCAGCGGCTATTTAGCAGCACTTGAATTATTTTGGTAGACTCAGCCTGATCATGCACACTGAATATCCAGACATGGCATGATTAAAGCCTCCAGCTTCGAGCGCGTCGCTGTCACACTGCTTTCTGTTTCAATGCACCACCTTGGTTTTAAGATCTGCCTGGTGTGTACTGTATACAGAAATAAACATCTTTCCCGTGACAGATTTGAACGCGCTGAAACGATGAAAGGTTTAGATGTGTTGGTAAAGCATCACATACAATGTGGCGTTGTTGCAGCTGTTTTGGATCCACTTGTACTATTTAGAGCACTTTATCACTTTCTTTTATGTTGACTTGCTGTGTGAGACAAATGATTGCAACAGTGAGAAGGATGCTAATGGGATTAAAAAGGAGAAAATATGCATCCAGATTCACCACAAGCCATGAGGGCAGTTTCCTTTCACATTGGGCCATGTATGCATCTCGTATTTTCTTTTACTCTATATGTGTGTATTTTTAAATGAAAATGAACTTAGGAATTTGATATTAAGGCTCTCACTCTTTCTTCAGATGATGTTTTTTATCCTTCGTTTCAGCTCCATGAAAGAAAGAAAGAAGAAAGAAGGGAAGGAGAAAGTATTAATTTGAAATGAGGGAGACCTCAAAAACCTCCATTATCACAGAATTTGTTTTGGTGTTTTAATACTTATAGAGTGGTAAATTCAAAATTAATTATGCATGAATTTGATGCATAAATTACGGGTTGAGACACGAGGAAGGAAAGCTCACATGAAAATGGAAATCGGAGGCTATCAAAGGACAGTGTTGAAAATCTTTCACCGTGTGCAGAAGATGGGAAAATAAATGTTTATTTTCGGGTCACTGGGAATGTTAATTAGAAAAGCTTCTCTTTTCTTTTTTTGTCTTTCTCACAAGCATGAATGGGTGCTGGGCTCGGAGCTGAATGGGACTGCTGCAGCAAAGCTATCTCTGATGCATTGTAAATGACAGCTTGTCAACGTAAAGGACATTTTCAATGACAGGTTGCCTGTTCCTCTAAAGATCATATCCCTGACCTGATGGCTCCAAGGAGAAGTGATTTCAGCACCATTAGGGCGTACAGCGCACTAACCGGTGTTTACACTGATTAGATATGCAGATATTATGCTTTTAATAGCCCCGTGGTGCACTTACATTGATGAAAGCGCTATTAAAAATATAGCTCTGTAGTATATTATATTCCATGATAAGCTGCTAAAGCAAAAAATAAACTAGAAACATTGGCCTCAGCTAAAGTCGTCATGCTTAGTGAGTGATTGCACGGCTCTGTGTTGTCTGTGTTTGTGCGTGAGAGAGAGAGAGAGGGGCCCTAAATGGCCGGTTTATTTCAATTTCCATCAGAGGCTCTGATTGCAGCCATAACCTCTCAACGAGCACCAGAGGAGAAGGCTCTCTCCATGTCTGTCAGCTCCTAAACGTGTACTTTATTTGACAAACCGCTCACAGTAGCAAAATGCTGCATGATGGCAATCAGACAACACGCGTTTCTCCCACTACGGTTTTTACTTTTGTCCCGCACCTGTACAGAGATTTCACATGCACGCCAAGCCCGGCTAACCTGAGGAAGACGGAGAGTGTGTGTTTACCATGTGCGAGGGACTGTAAACGTGATTCACTGCAGGGGTTTGATCAAATCTCTGCTGCAGCACGGCAGGGAGAGGAGGGAGGATTTCTTTATCGTGGCCAAAGAAAAAGTACAAAGCCAACAAAAAGGCTCTCTTCGTCTTGCAGTGGAAGGTTAAAGTGCATGGACACTCTATTTTGCTCTGCTTTTCTACCGGTGAATGCAACTCAAGGTCTTTATATGGTTGGTTAGTCCTGTGTACCCATAAAGAATGATTTATCGAAGTGCAGAGCTTCACTTAGCCTTCCAATTCTTCCACAGCCACTATACAATAACGTGTTTAGATACAGTGGCCTTCCACCAACTGCTGATCTCAATAATATGGAACGTGTTGTGTTTAGAGTACGCCTGCAGATTCACCATCTGTTTCATATCTGCCACTCTGTTGAAAGAATTAAATAGGCTGATTATAGACATTATCAGTAAGTGCCACCCATTGTGACAACAGATGTGAATCGCTCTAGCAATGGTGGTGTAAAATGGTCCCATCCACGCCGGCTACAATCAGACGTCCCTTCTTTCATTCAATTCATTGCATTCACATGCGCAAGTTATTATTTGGAAAAATCCATCAACAAAGCAAATAAAAAGATAAAAGCAGAAAACAATACTTAAGCAGTCATTGTAGCGTCTAAGTATAAAGCAGACCTGCTGTTTTTGACTTTCAAAATCAATAAAATCACAAACAGAGGAGGGAAAAAACATCAGGGTGTGTATTTCCGTCTTGAACATTGATTGAGCAAACTATCCCTTTCCAGACACCTTAAAATAATTAGGCCCTCAAAGTACAGCAGGGGAGAAGTATCCGACAATTAACTCCAGCCCTGTGCTCCTATGGCATTTAGTTTTCAGCGTGTTCCATTGTTAGGTATTGACTAAATGCCACATGGGCTTCGATCTCCCCCAACCCAACCCCCACCCGGCCATTAGCATGCCTCTGATTCTCATTTCATAATGCTGCTTCTGTGGAGGTGCAGTCAAATCTGTTGCGTTGCTGCTGTTTGTCAGGGCAGATGAAATGATGATGTGTTAGCACCCCTGCGATATTAAGTGTGTCTCTGTGGAAGACCCCCATGATGCCACCTGTGCTCATTTGTAATGGGTGGATTGACTGTGAACCCACTGTGGGTTTCTTCTGAAAAAAATACAGATTTCTTTTGACCAGTGTGCACATCAATACTTTGTTTTTATATATCAAGGCCAAAATGGATAAATGGGATATTAAATAAGTTTATAACATTCTACAGCAGCTTGTAACATGATACAATAAAATATTCCAACATCTACAGCTAAATATGCTGTAAAATCATACCTGTGGCATGTTAACAGAATTATCCCTGATTTACATTCCTGTGTTGAATCCCCATAAAGCCTATCCTGTAGTGGGAAACATCGGTATTTGCATTTTTACTGGTTACATTTATCAAATGCAAGAGCTATTATAAAGTGCTATTGTAACTAGAAATTGACAGAAGAATTCCAGCTGCTGCATCAGCATTTGTACAAGCTAGGTACAACTGCAGTCTATTATAATTATGTTAATCAATACTGTGTTTACATGGAATATTAGTACCAAGTGAACCAATCACAGTTGTGGTTTGCATTGCTGTAATGTGTAGTTACTTTGCTGGGAAGATGCATACCAGGCTGCAGGCTTAATGCAGGACTGTAAATCAAGCCTTTGTTAAATGCAGCTGTCAAGTACCACATCTTGACACTGAAGCCAATGTAGAAGTTACATAATGGCCAGTGCAACCCATAGCCACCTGATCCTCGTTATAGGCCAAATCTGGCTACACTTTTTCAAGGAGCTCCTTTAATCTCATTTGATTGCTTAGATCTGTCATATTTTTGTTGGTGGTCATTTTGGAAATTCTTTCTCAATCTCACTATCCTTTACTTCTTTCTCTTTCCCCTTATCTCCAGCTGGTTGCTGCCACCCCTCCTGGAGTCTGGTTCTGCCTGAGGACCAGTTCCTGTCAAAAGGGAGTTCTTCCTCCCTTCTGTTGCCTAGTGTTTGATCCTAAGGTTGGGTCAGGAAGGGCATCTGGTGTAAAAATGTGCCAAATTAAATATGCAGATCAATCCACTGTGGCTACCTCTTGCAAATATGTGAGGAGCTGAAAGATCCTCTTCAAGTGCACCTCTGGACCTTTTTCAGTATGGCTGCTGTTTTCTACATGAAAGCCCAGTGACATGTATGTCCTCTTGTAGTTGTAATGCAGTCTCTGTAATGCGTGCTGGATCTTGTCCAGTATGTCAAGATGGTAATGATTTAACTTGATTTTCATTTTTGTGAAGCAATGCGCTCTGAGCTGATACTTCCTGGTCTGCACCACATTTCAGGCCATTTCCTCTGAATTTTCTCTCCTAGGCAACACAGGATGTGCACAGCCCTGTGCACTATGAAAAAACAAAAAACAAACAAACAAACAAACAAAAAAAAAAACACCCATGCTCCTGGCCTTGCTTTTTTGCCTGACATGCAGCCTTTATGCTGAAAACTGCTTGGTCATAACTGGACGTCCAGCTCTCATCCTGTCATTATCCTCCAAGCAAAATTTGGGTCAGTTTGAAAGGAAGGTTTATGTTTGTCTCTCTCTCTTTGTATCAAATTTTTAAATTAGGGTTTCTTACTTGTAAATAAGGCTGCGCTTTCCAGATCCAGTGTCTGGTGGATAATATGAATGGATGTGAGTGGATTTTTTTAATTGCAAAAAACACAAGTTAATCTACACCTGAATGCAGCAGCAATCACCATCAGCACTCACATAACACACACACACACACACACACACACATAGAGAAACCCTGTCTGCCTCTATTATGTTGGCGCTCATGTTCTTGCAGTCTTTGCTACCATTAAATACACACACAGATGCACATAAACAACTAGCAGCCAATTACTCTCTCATTAATAATTTTACATGCTGCCCTTTATGGTGATTACTGTGACCTTTCCCTCCAAAGCATTTCCTCCACTCTGCCTCTGCCATCCCACCATCTTGGAGGCTTTTAGCCCCCGATGTTTCAACTGCACTCCCAGAAAAGCCAGCCCCCACAATCGACCAGGCGAAAGACTGAGACCAATTAAAAGTATTTTACCCAGCACTTAAGGTTGACAGGGACTGGCGTGCTCGGCTCAGCAAATGCCATTTTAACAGCAAATTCATGAATGCGTAATTGTTGGGCTAATGAACCTGATGGTTTGAGTGCTGTAATAGAGGGACCCCCCACCTTGGCAACCACACACACACTTGCCAAACACAGCCATTTGTGCTGTTTTTATTCATTAGACCTGTTTATTTGGTCATCGAGAGAACCAATCCGACATTTTTTCCTGAGTTCTTTAGCTGAGGCTTAAGAAGCAAACAGAAACATACAGCGTGCACATATATGCTGCATCTGTCAGCTGTTTTAAATCTAGACATGCTGTTGTTAGCTTAATTAGTGTGACTGACTTTTTGATGTGGCAGAGCTCATTAACGTTTAGGAAAGAGGGGGTCCTTTTATATAAACGTTCTTAAAAGAATATAAAGACCAATCAGAAATGAGCAACATCACCAGCAATATGAAGTGTAGAGACATGCTGCACATTTGCTAATGTGAAAGGGGCTTTTTGTTTTTAAGTGCCGCCTGTAACCCGTAAAGCAGGGGTGTCAAACTCAATCACAGAGCAGGCCAAACAGGATTAACCTTTATTGAACAGTCTAAAACTGAAAATAGTTTAATCAGCAATATGAATTTGAATGGCCATAATACGGTAACTTTTTTTCCACAACACATTAAATAAACTATAATATGTTTCTTCAAAAATAACATCAAGGAAAATGAGAACATTTCAAGCTGATGGAAATTTCCCACTTTCTTTTTTGGTGCAATATCAGCAAAAAGTCCAGAAACAAGAAGCAACAAGCTATTTAGTTTCCTCTTTTATTCCATTTCTTTCTCACTTTCCATTTCCTCAGGCAGCTCATCGCACCTGTGTGATAAGGTACGTCACCAAATTCAGAAGCTATTTCCTCCTGAAAAGACCGAAACTGCTGGTGATTTAAACCTTTTCCTCTTATAAAGTTCACTGTCTGTGTTCTGGTGCTTATGACGCGTTCTGTCTTTAGGACTTGTGATGCACTGTCAGCTCTCCTGTGCAGGTCTTCCTCTGCATTTTCTCCTGTATCCGTCCCACAATTTCACTCTTTTCCCTGCACATCACATCACATCAGAGACAGGGTTTACCTCCAAAGTCAGCGAACAGGTCCTTTGCCTCCCACCTGCTTTCAAAGTCCACTTTTCGTTTTGCCAGTCTATGCTAGACAGTCACTGCGTGGGGCTGTGACTGTGGTTTAGCAAACAGTTCCTGGTGTTTCAACAGGGGGAAAGCTAATTTTAAAGTTATCCCTGGATTGTTCCTTCTTTTTTTTCCCCCAAGTGATATTTAACTCATAATTTACTAGACTTGGTTTCACAAAAGTCCTGTAGAGTGCAAGAAAAAGTGGCAAAGTAAACCAAGAAAAAGCAAAAATGTACTTACCTACATCTTCACTACAATGAATAACATCCTCGGCCCAACAACATGATTAAAAATATGCTTTTCCATTTCAGCTGTTAACACAGGACAGCGTTCTCCCAGTATATTTCTACTGAGGATTCTTTGACTATCATGTCTCTGTTTAACTTATACATTAATTAGTCACTGGACACATTTTCATGCGAGGAAGTGTAGCGACAGTAACAGCAGCTTTGATTCATGTATACTGAGGTATTTGAAGGTGTCATTCATGTGAAAATGAAATAAAGTTGAAGTAACTGTGGTTTATTTTCATTTATTTATTCATTTATTTTACTTTGTTGGCA
>JASGAU010341943.1:16765-26909 GCA_030220045.1 Australoheros facetus
GCCCTGTTCCTACAAATGCATATTTGCTTGGATTAGCAGTAATTCTTGTGATCCAAAGATCATGAATTCCTGGAGGGGCTGATACATCTGCTTCATGTTTCATATGCAAAAAAGAAAAAAAAAAAGAAAAAAAAGAAGCATGTATTACCCTTTAGGATAAGGACTGTAGCAAATTAACATACAAGCCTCCCACTAGAGCTCAGATGAGTGACACAGGTTACTGCACCTGCATATGTTTGTAATAGAGTAGAAAAAACGGTTCAATTCACTCCCATGGCAGAAATTCTAAATGCCACCTAATTTAAAAGCTCATTCAAATTAGCTTGAATGCTGGTGTGGCTATCGATCATGCTGTCAGGTGCAGGCTTAAGAAGGGTTCCAGTATAACTATTGGAAATGTACAGTACTGCTACACATAAATACTATTAAAATATTAATCAAAATCTATTTTCTTACACACACAATGTATATTTGTATTATGAAGAATTCCTTAAAATAAGCAGTTCTCATACTTGTTTTTTTTTTTTTTGTTCTTCAGAAGTTTGCTGCCTGTGAATAATCAGTAAAAAGGCATCAGCTGTGCAGACAGCCTCTGTTCAGCTGTGTTGTCCCTTCCTGGGGTTATTACATGGGCCTCCACCAGGCTTTGTTTGGCCTTCCATAAGGCTCCAGCAGGACCTAATGACTTTCATTATCAGATGGGGGAATTTAATTTGAGCTGCACCGCTGTCAGAGATGAGTAGCCTGATATGGAGCCATGCAGGAGAAAATAAAAGAGTGAGTAATTACTCTTTTAGGGTGTGGGTGGGGTGGGTGCAGCTTGTGGGTGAGGAGAGCAGAGCGGGTCGAGACACCGAGAGAAAGACTAGGAGCAGGCAGGAGAGACGTGGAGCATGGTTTATGAAAGAAATCAATAGTGAGTTGCCACCGTCAGGTTATGAGATTTTGAGTGGGGATCTGTTTCCTCATTGTGACCAGAGCAATGGTCCGCGTTATTATCCACGAGGCCCCTAGACGGGTAAGCAAACAAAAGAGGGAGCCCGGTGAGCGTGAGGAGCTGTTTGTGGGTACACGAGAGCGAGGCCAGATTAGTAATGTGTGATTAGGAATCTATTCAGTTGCAGAATTACTGCCTTCTACTTCTTGAAAAACATGCTCCCCCTTTCCTGTTCAACACAAACCTGATGTGACTGCCTCATTTCTGTGACAGAATGAGAAAATGACTGAGGAAGGAGATAAATATTCATCAGTTTCATTTCAATTTCCCAAATGGTTTGGTAAATAAAAAAAAAAAAAGCTATGGCTTTATATATATATGAATACTTGTACACGATAAATTGCAACACGTGCAGATAAAATTACCGTCTTTGCGGTGTGCTGCACAGTCACAGCAGATGTTGTGACGTTGTCTTTCTCAGCTAAGTTGCAGCTCACTTTGGCAGCAGAAAAGTGACACCATAGCACCAACCTTGATAAAGACAAGAAGGCTGCAGTAAAAAGGAAATCTCTCAGAGGTGTGCCATTGCCAAGCATCGCTCGCTGCTCTTCCAGCATTTGTAAATCTCCCATCTGTCTCCACAGGTCTCTCCAATAGCAGGATGCCTGCTCTGCTGTGAAGCATCAGTGTGGCTTATTAGCAACAATAAGGCGCAGCCAAACAAAAGGGGATAAAGAAGCTTATAGTGTTCAGCTTGACTGATGATGTTTTTTTTTTTTAGAAATAAATTAGTATATACTGTATATCCTTGGCGACGACAATCACTGTTAATCAGAACAAGAAACTAGGCTTCTTATTTTAAAGCAACCAGCTTGCAGTTCCTTTCCCTTTTGCCAATCCTGACAAGAGCACTGTGCAATTTGACAAATCCCTGCATCTCTCTTCTCCATATGCCTGTTCACCAATGTCCATAGCATCTGGCTGCATCTTGTTCCTGCTCCAACATGGCTGCTGGAGATGATCAGCTGCCATTCTCACTGGTGTGTGTGTGTGTGTGTGTGTGTGTGTGTGTGTGTGTGTGTGTCCACCACCCCCTGTTCCTTTCCCCCCATTCATTCTGCTATCTTTGCATGCAGGGGCTATTTTCACAGGACCAGCTTGTGTGAAACTCACTTATTGCTTGTAATTATGCATTTCATTTTGTCTTAATACTTATATAGCAAAACACATTTTTTGCATTTGGAGACAGGCAGGGAGAGTCTCTTAAGAACCTCTCTTCTGGCCACATTCACATGGTCTCTGCCTTCGGATAAAGTGATTGGATTGTCTATCACTGTTCTGTGGCTATGATTTCTGACTTGCCACAGAAAGCACCGACAGCATAAACACAGTCTAGAGCCTCAAGTGGGCATTTGAAGAACTGCAGATATGAGCACTTTTGGATCAGCTTCAGCTTTCACGTTGGTGCTTGTTGACAACCATTCCGATAAGGGAAATGTCAGGAGGACTGCAGCAGTATTTGTTTCCAGTTTTCAGTGCTAATAAATTTGAAACAAAACACATTATTCCATGTAAAAATCAGTGAATCAGAGCTCCAAGTAGGACCTATAAGTTAAGTCATGATCATTTTATAAAACATGATTCATACTGGAAATTATTATGACAATCAATGTGAACACAAATATTTCTATTTTATTTCAATGTTGTAACATCACAGAAATTCTCCCGTTCCCCACCATAAGCCAAACAGCTGTGTATGAAATCTGTCAAGCTAACAAACTGTGATTTCCCCACTCTCTGAAACACAAACAGCCACTACAATCAATGCGCCTGACCCAAAGAAAAGTGAGACGGAAGCTAAAATATGCGACTCTTTGCCTTGAGGGGGCCCCAGCACAATACTCTTCTACTCTTAAACCCCTCAAGTTCCTGCTCCAACACTTGTCAATCATCTTGATGAGCGGTCTACCTTGAAATGGCATTTAGCCTGAGGCTGAGGGAACCAGCATGTGCAAATCCAGCACAGGCCCCGGAGAAGCCGTCAGTGAAGTTTCCCGGTGTGCAATTATTGAAGATGTAAAGGAACATCCAGCTCCACTGTTTCCTTTTTTTTTTCTCCCAGGTTTTGGCACCCAAAAGGGTCCAATTAAGTTTCAAAGACATTTACTCATCAAGTCACATAATTTTCTATTTTTTGCTATTTTAATTTGACTATGAAGCCCATTTCTAAAGCTCCTACTAGTAGTTATCTACTCCAGATGTTTAGATGGTAATAGCTTCATTTATATGACCAGCAGAGAGCAGCATTGCTATCTGTTTGGCTCTGGAGAGTGTATGTGAACCTTGGAGAGTGTATGCGTTACCTGCTACTGAACCAGCTGTGGTGGTGGCGGGTGTGTGTGGGTGTGGGGTGGTGGTGTCTAAATGAGGAGAAAAAGAGGGGCAGGTAGATAACAGGAAGAAAGAGAATAAAGAAATAGCGACTGACAGATGGGCAAAAGGGGGAAACTTAAACATTGTAATCTGCTGCCGAGCTGATGGGAGTCAGAAGATTAAAAATGAAATGCCTGATTTAATTTGTGTTACATTCACAGTCACTTTGCACTGTGTTTCATTATCAGTTTTTCACATCCCCCAGTATGTAAGCCATCACCATCATCAAATATCAGCAGTCATACTTCAGTGTTTAATAGTGATAAAACAGACTTATTGACCAAGTATCAGAGTTAAATCATTTTACTTGTCTTATCTGCATGTAGATTTCCTACACTGATTACATTAATTCATACATTTGCTGACTGTAGAGCTTCATCAATTTCTGTGACATTACAGTGCATTCAATTCAATTCAGTTCAATTCAGTTTTATTTATATAGCGCCAAATCTCAACAAACAGTCGCCTCAAGGCGCTTTGTATTGTGAGGTAAAGACCATACAGTAAATACAGAGGAAACTCAGCTGTCAAAACGACCCCCCACGAGCAAGCACTTTGTGACAGTGGGAAGGAAAAACTCCTTTTTAACAGGAAGAAACCTCCGACAGAACCAGGATCAGGGAGGGGCTGAGAGGGGAGGGAGACAGGACAAAAGACATGCTGTGGAAGAGAGCCAGATTAATAATAATTAATGATTAAATGCAGTGGAGTGGAGTATGGACAGAGTGAAAATAGGTGAATGAAAAGAAATACTCAGTGCATCATGGGAACCCCCCAGCAGTCTAGGTCTTTCAGTCTAGTTCAGGGTCACCTGATTCAGCCCTAACTATAATTGTGATCAAAAGGGAAAGTTTTAAGCCTACTCTTAAAAGCAGAGAGGGTGTCTGTCTCCCAAATTTATTTTATGTCTTTTAATTCCAGAAAGGTTTTTCTTCACTTGCATGCTGCCCTTTCTCTACATGTCCATTATCTTCTGTGAATCTACATATACAGAATGATGAAGTTCATGTCTTTCATGAAAAGACTTTGTGACACTCATAACTTGCATAGTCATTCTGTTGACCAATTTGGCCACATCCTCGAGTGTTGTACATCAATGGGAAGAATCTGATGAGCCGTGTGAAGCAGGGCTGATTCTCGCACCTTATGAAAAACAAAAATTGGGCTGTGTTCTCCTTTGGATTGAGATGCACTGACTACACATTCACTTTTAGCAACTGTGCAGAAACTGCAGCTTTGCTCTGCATGCTAATAAAGTGCTTGTATAATGCCTGAGCCTACTTGGCGCATGTAGTTATTCTGTCTGCTGATGCTCCATCTTCGTAGTAGATGGCTAAACCATGTGAAAACCACGTTTGTGAATGTTGTTGGCAAACTTAAGAACACATTTGTGGAACACTTACCTGAACTCAGTATGAACGCACATACTGGGAATTGTATCCATATTGGATGATTTGCCTGTTGCTCTCATAAATGCACATGGCCTTTTAGTACTGCCATCTGGGTGTGACAATGGTTATTCTTTTTCTCAACCTGTTACCGCAGATCACCTTTATGAGGATGGTAACCACAGAAACAAGAGGAAAAAGGTGCTAGCCTTATTTTGATGGCATCTGACTTCCTTAAATTATACCTTTTTAGCAGCGGTGATTAACCGTATTAACCTTTTTTTTTATATATATAATTTCAGGGCAACAAAAACTTCAAGGTTTGACTCTTAGTTGTAGGGCAAGAACGCTGGCAAAACCTGCTCTACTGATAATATCATGTACTGCTTTGAGTGTTATTAGATAAAAATATGGGCCTCGTTATGGTCTCGCTCATTGCCATGTGAAAAGATGAGAGCTGGTGCAGCAACAGCCTGCGGTTATGATCGGAAATAACTGGTTACCACCGGCAATGCAGCCAGACAGCTTGAAGGAAAAGTTTGAAATTCTCCCCTCTGACTTAAATAACTTAAACATAATCAAACAAAATTTTGAAAAACTTAACAGCCAATGTCAACAAGAGGGATGGAAAAAACTTTGTTTTTTTAAGTGTGTTTTAAGATAGACTTAAATGTGTGAATGTTAATTGTTAAATGACTAGTATAAAATTTAGGGGACTCTATTAGAAGCACATCATGTGGAATATAATAATTTTAATTGTCATTTCTTCATTTGTGCAAAAACAACTGTAACTATTAGTTGCAGAGTTTTTGGTTAATTCTGACTGGGAGAGCAGGACCTCAATACTGGAGTGTTAAGTTGCAGAAGCCATTTAAATCTTCTATCTTGGGCTTTTAAAGGTTTGGATCTTGTAACTTCACCGCCTCAAATTGGAGCTGACGTGTCATCGCTGCAAGCCTGGAATGCCAGAGATTTGATAATGTGGCGATACCACTGAATTTCTGAAATTTTACACATTTATTTAAAAAAAAACTAACAAACTGCTAATTATTATCTTTTGATGTAAGCAACACGGGTCATGAAATGTTGCTATCTATCTAGCTATCAATTTTTTTCATACAGAGTAACAGTTTAAATTTCAGGATATCAACATTTTGTTAATACACTATTTAAAACTAAATGTCACGGGATATGTATAACCCCATTTCCAAAACATTTGGATCATGTGTAAAATGTAAATAAAAAGAGAATTCAACAATTTACATAGCTCATAAATCAATATTTTATTCACAATAAAACACAAAAAGGCATCAAATGTTTAAATGTTTAAAATGTGCCATTTTTAGAAAAATATTTGTTCATTTTGAATTTGATGGCAGTACCACGTCTGAAAAAAACTTGGGAAAGGGCCAAGTGTTTATCACTGCAGCGCAACGCCTCTTCTTTTAATGAGTCTGTAAATGTCTGGGAAGCGAGGAGAGCAGTTGCTGGACTTTTGGGAGAGGAATGTTGTCCCATTCTATGTGCTCAACAGTCCTGGGTCTTCTTTGTTGTATTTTTCTATTCATGATGCACCAAAAGATGCTGAGTGGAAAAAATAGTAAAAATATTTTGCATCAAAACCTGTATATACCATTCAGCACTGATGGTGCCTTTCCAGATGTGCAAGCTGCCAGTTCCATAGGCACTAATGCACCCCCATACCATCAGAGATGCAGGCCTTTGAAATGAGCGCTGATAAAAAAAAAGTCAGATGTTCCTGCTCCTCTTTAATCCAGAGGAAGTGGCGTCCATGTTTTACAAAAACAATTTAAAGAATTTAAAATTTGTCCGACCACAGAACACTTTTCCACTTCACTCCAAAATGAGTTTTAGAAGACAGTGGTGTTTCTGAATCATGTTTACATATGGCTTCTTCTTTGAATGATAGAGCTTTAACCCGCAGACGAACTGTGTTCACACAGAATGATTTCCGGAAGTGTTCCTGAGCCCATGCAAAGATTTCCATGACACAATCATGCCTGAGAGCCTAACGATCACGGACATCCAAGTCTTAATTTTCTGCCTTGTCCCTTGCCCACAGAGATTTCTCCAGATTCCCTGAATCTTATGAAGGTATTATGTACTGTAGATGACAGTATTAAAAATCTCTGCAATTTTACATTTAAGAATATTGTTCTGAAATTGTTCCAGAATTTGTAGACAGAGTTTTTTGCATATTGGTGAATTTCTGCCTCTCTAAGATGCTGTTTTTATACCCAATCACGTTACAGACTTGTTCTCAATAAACCTAGTTAGTGTTCCTACGGCTGTTTCTTTTCAGTATGGCTTACTTCTCCAGCTTTTTGCTGCTCCCACCTCAGCTCTTTTGAAACATTTTGCTGCCATCAAATTCAAAATGCGATTGGATTTTTCATGAAAAAGTAAAATGTCTTGTTGCTATGTTTTCTGTGTTCTATTGTGAATAAAATTTGGGGTTATGCGATTTACAAATCATTGCATTCAGTTTTTATATACATTTTGCACAGCATCCGAACTTTTTGGAACTGGGGTTGTAGATCATTGGCTCAAACATTATTACCTTTATTACACTCAACTGGACGGACCCATGAAGACCTTCACTGTATGTTTGTCATGCTTCCAAAGCCTAGGCTAATAATCGGATCCTGGTTTCCATTATTCTAGCACAAATAGCATAGCAGGTCAATTATGGCAACATATGTCCATAATCCCTTCCCTTAGATTGACAGCAGATCACCAACGATTCACTCAGTGTGGTTGAAAGTTTATGACTCTACTCATTTTGCCTGAAAACTAAAATGTTCAATTAGGTCTGGACCAAAGAAAATAAGTTGTAAATGTGACTGCTCGCACTTGCACTGACACAGTATGTGTTTCTTTCTCTTTTTTTTGAAAAAAAAGTACTTCTCTTTTCTCTTTAATGCATTTTCTCTACTTTTCACGCATATCTTAGAATCTGCTGTCTGAACCCAGGGTCACTGCAGATAACGCTGAGATGTACAGAATAATGCAAATGCAGAAAAGCTGTCATTCATTGCACACTGCGCTGTATAATATGACCTTGCTTGAGAGTTGTGTGTAGAGCAGAGATCAACAGTGCAACAGCCCAGACTCCAGACTAGACATCACGTCAAACCTCCTTTTGACTTTTCCCTTTTTTCTTCCCCCTGCTCCTTGTCTACTTATTTATTCCAATCTCAGAACACCATGTTCCCAGAGAATATTTTACTTGAATATTTCACTACATGCTCTCTCTGGTCCTCTCTCTCTCTCTCTGTCTGTGCGTTGTAATATTTATTTATTTCAGGAATAATTTTTTGGTGAATTACAGCAAAATGGCTACAGCTGTAATCAGAGGATAAGTAGCAGCCGACATGGCAGGTGTTTGAGGGAAGATAAGGCGAAAACCATTGTGAGGCTGTGCCTGCCTTCCATTTAAATGTTTTGGGGCTTCGACTTCGTTGTTTGATTTGTTACCTTCAGCTTTCCTGTGAGCAGTCGGGAGGGAGATAGCAAGAGTTTCGTGTTAGCGTGGTTTTTCTTGCCACAATGTTTGTGCTGTCCTTTAGATGTAAGGGGTTAGGTTCTTGGGCATGCCCACACGGTGCCGCACAGATGAGTGCATGTCAGTGGTGTCGTTCATTAATAGATCAAAAGGAATTATGGCTCAAATTATGTTTTTGCTCTCTCAACTTTATGAGCAGACAGAATGGCAGGGTGAGCATGCACGTCCACTGTCATCTGTACTCACACTCTTCAGTTATGATATTCACAATGACACACACATACAACCACACATACACTTGTCTCTCAGGAAGTAGGTGTTAATTATATCAGTTTTGTTTCACCAAGTCCTCCAGAGAAGCTGAAGCCAATGTGTTCATGTTTGATTTTTGGCTCAGACACTCGCAGAATGAAAACTGTTTCCACCGTGCTCTTAGTGCTCCATTATTAAGCCAATAAAGAAGCATACAATGCTGTGTGTGTGAGAGGGTGTGAGTGCTGGGGGTGGTGGTGGGTTCCTGTGCTGAAGCTGCTCCTGCACAGCAGTCTCATTTTTATTAGCTCCCAAGACACAATTGACGCCAAGAGAAAACATCAGAGCCGGCACTGTCCTCCTCGCTTCCTTTCTTTTAAATTAAAGTGATATCTCATTGCTGTACAACAGACTAGCTGTGTAACAGCTGGGAAATTGAGAAGAATTATATTGATTCCTGCCATCACTAAAAGATGTCTGCTTTGTTTCAACACAGTTTTTGGAGGGAGCGTTCAAAGGGGATTTTGGAGAGGTGCAGGGGCTGAATGAATGCTGCTGGACACATTACTGAACGCCTGAGTATAATTACTAATGTCTTAAATCACTTCAATTGTAGCTTGATCATTAAATCTATGACACAGTTGAGAAGGTGTCCTAACTTGGTAAAAGGGAACAACTGGACTGTGCAAAAATCTTGAGTCACATTTCTTTATATTTTGTTTCCAAGCAGCCAGACTTTCTTATACTTTATAAAGAGCTCTTGAGCGATAGTTCTCCAGGCTTCCTGAAGGTCTTTTAAAGTCTTGTACCTGGCCATTTTTTGGTTGCATTTTTAACACCACTTAACACTGACGTATGAATCATTAAAGCATATAAAGGGAACCCGTGTTGTGTCTACGCATAACTAAAGAACACATTTAAATTGTATCTTTAGGTACTTTGTTCCTAGCCACCTGTTGCAAAAATACATAATTTGTTCCCATTTCTTTAGATTAATCTCTTAAAACTGCTACCAACACAGTTTGAAAGGTTTTTGCAACAATAAAGCGATTTTAAAGAGCTATTAGTCAAAAACTTGGCTTATCTTGGTGTGGTATGCAGTGTGTGTCCTTAAAAAAAAATTGAGGAAACTGGTTAAATGCAGGACACAATAAATAGTGGCCTACCTAAAAACTATTTACATAAGATGGAAAGTATTTGAAAGTCATGTCTTTAAGAGATAGGAAAGAAATCTAGCAAAGACCTCACACAGGACCTGAGCATCTGGCCCTTCAGTTGATCCATCAGCTGTTTGGCGAAGCCTCGTCAGAAATGGTCTCAGTGGAACGGTAGCTGTCAAGAAGCCATTCTTAAGGAAGGGAAGCAGGGAGGAAATGCTGAGGAATGCAAAATTACACATAAACTGGACGGAAAATGAGTGGCAACAGGTGTGATGTAGGGGAAAGCATCTGATTGGCAAGAGTGTCAATTAAGAGCATGACAGTAATCTCAAATACACTGATAATACAGTTAAAACACACACACACACACACACACACACACACACACACACACACACACACACACACACACACACACACACACACACACACACACACACACACACAC
>JASGAU010341946.1:0-14702 GCA_030220045.1 Australoheros facetus
TTAAATTGGTTTGATGTTCCGAAACACTTAAGTGTGACAAACATGCAAAAAAACAGAAAATGAGGAAGGGGGCAAACACTTTTTCACACCACTGTAGATCTTTATGTTAGAAGACCATAATGGTCATGAATAAGACTAAAAGCAGGTAGCTGTTCATTAGATCTAAAAAAAAAAAAAAGGTGTAACATAACAGCTGTCAGCTCCTTTGATTTATGACATTATAGTATATACAGCACATGTAAGTCACTAAAATGTTATATCTATTGATTATTCAGTAATATTTAATTAAACATAGTGCCATATAATTCTTTAGCAGCTTCTAAGATAATAATTCTATTATAAATTAATGCACAAATCAGTCCATTGTTTACTGCAACCTTTCCAAATTATTTCACATTGATGGTCCTTGTAATGCCCAACATTTTGCTCAAGGCTAATTAGGCATATTATTTGCAATTTCCATTAGAAATATTAATCACAGAGAAAGTAATGGGGGGAGGGCAGAAAAGAACACACTGGAGCCTGAGCTGTGATGGTATCGAGTATGCTGCTGTCTCAATTGTGCACTGCATTTTCACATCTTCAGAAGTCTGGACTGTGAATGCAAGAACTGAGAAATGCCCAGCCACATAAGACTAAGAACAGGAAGTAAAACCACAAGACGCATAAGAAAACTAACCTTCAAAGTAAAACAGGAAGTAGCCAAAAGACATAATAAAACATTAAGACACTGAAACATGAAATAACTAAAATGTAAAGAATACCATAGGGAGCACTGACACAGGGAGACAGTCCTCGAGGGCGATTGTTGAGCCAGAATAAACAGCTCTGAATAGAAAACGGACGCCGCGTTCCCAAAACCTTAATCAGCTCTGAATTTTTTCAGGTGTTCCCAAAATAGTAAAACTTCACCATACATACGGGTTAATCATAAAAACTCTAGGCTGGAAGCCAGTTTCTTTTAAACGAGATTTTATTTCTTGCATACCGTAAACTCATAGTCTGATAAACTGTAAAGTCTCAACACATTGCATTCGTGTACGTTAGGCCAGTTCAAATTACCTATAATTTCCGTGCATCTGGAAACACAAGAAAAAGCATCAAACAGTTTAAAGTAAACTGCTTGGAATAAAAATGAGGAATCTGTTTTGAGGAAAAAATTGAAAGCTATTACAGTTAATGTGGCTAAAATTGCTTACTATTATGGGCATAAAGAGACAGCTGCCAACACCATCAGGTACTTAGTCTCAGTTCATTTTATTAATGCTTTTAAACTTTTTAATTACATCTAATTTTATAACAGCAGGAACTGGATTCCTTTTCACCACTACTTACAAAACTATTTGTTGGGAAAAATGAGTGATTTTAATGATTTTAAGAAAAGCCATATTAAAATTTGTGCCGTAATTATTTTTGTCACTTGACAGGATTGGATGTAAGATTTTTATTAGAGAAACATGTGGCGCCTGTCTCAATTCCAGTGCATGCTGGGGAATGCTTTAGCCCTGCCTTAACCTGAAAGGGATTAAATGGGAAGAGAAAGGAATGAATTTCAACAAATGCACATCAGCCATCTGTCTGTGGCTGATGTACCTGGAAGCCAATACTGTCAGTGCAATAAGGATCTCAGAGATGAGCCCTGACCTGACTAAAGAAGTTTTTTTTTTTTCCTCTTTGATGAGAAAAAAACATCTCATCCAGCGAAGTTTATGCATGTTTATGGTGTAAAACAGAGGGTGTGAGAAAAGAGAGGGAAAAACTGAATTTTTGAGTTCATCCCCATTAAATAAATGAATCATTGCAGCGCAATAGCTGAGTAGATCAGAACAACACTGCCAGCGGGTCTCCCACTGTTCCAGCCAGCAGGCCTCGGCCACCCTCGGAGATTAATCAATTTTGTGGAATGTTTGATTTGCATTTCATTAAAAATTTAGGAGGGAAATTAATGGGGAGGCACTATGTTTTCAGGGGACAGGCTTAGCGAAAATTCGAACCCGTCTTTGTTTGTGTCATGTCTTCAATTCGTTATGTCGCTCAAATTCCCTTTTTATCATTGTCAGCATGGATTTGGGTTTTTCTCTGGTTGTTCTCATGGGAATCAGAGCAGTCAGATGTTCTGTGGCCTTGGCTTTCTGTTTTTATGTGGGCTCTGTTGTATTCTGTCTTTTATATTTGCTTTGGAGAAACTGGTACATTTACAGAGCTGCACTCTGTTTCAGTCTTGGCCAGTCAGTTTTTTTTACCGTATGACTGAAAGGAAAATGAGTCATGTTAGTTGACATATTTCCATAAAGCAATGCCCTGTATCATCTTCAGTCCTATGCATGGATGAACAACAAATATCTGGTTATATGATACAGTGAAGCCAGTGCATTTGTACAATTGTTTGTCTAAACATGGATCCACAAGAATACCCATCAGTGCTCCAGTGTTTTCCCACTGCAAATGCTTTTATCAGCTGCACACATGAATTGTCCCATATACCTAAACAGCTGCCAGTGGTGATGTGCACTATGTGCACAGATGGATAGTAGCCTGATCTCTTTTTACTGTCCAAATGCATCCCATGTTGCAGTGGCTGTGCAAACTCCGGAACATCTGGGTCACATCAAATTTGTGACATCTGTGTCCTTTTGAATGTATGCCCCAGATATCTAAAACAGTCACTGTCAGGGATATACATACACTTAGAAAGTTCTGTTTTATTCTGCTTGTGCATAATATAAGCTATGTGATGTATATGCACATCATAATTAAGTCAATTTAAATTCATCCACTTTAGATTTTAGTTTAGTACAACTCTCTAGCGGTCTAACTTTGAGCAGTTCATTAAGATGGCATTTAGCAGTGCTCCTGTCCCAGAGCATGTTAACCTTTAATTATTTCATTTCATTTAAATTTTTTTCCACTCAGATTATTCCTTAATTCAAGGGAAAAAATTAAGAAAATGTGTTTTTGGTTGTCTCTGGCGCTTAAAAAAAAGGATGACTGTACTTTTTTTGAGTGTTTTTGGTCAGTTATTTATTTGTGTAACAATGCTACTTGGCAATAAATCTTATACCAAGGAAAATGCATTTGTGGGTTGAGCAGCTGTGTTGAGTATGTGGCTTGCCAAATCTTCTCTGCCACTGCCAAAAATTCATAATTCTCCATATGAAAATCGTTCTTGATTCAACAGTGTCCTAAATAATGCTAGTGATGTGGAAAAATAAGGTTTCAATTCATTCAGATTTTAAGAGCTTTCATTTTCATTTGCAATTTTAAAGGTTTCTTCATTTTTGTTTTTGCTTTGCATTCCAATAAATCATCAGTTAGCTCTGACGTGTATACAGCTGCACTGAATTTCAACACAATGCTTACTTACAGGGCTAAATCACACTTAATACATGCAATAGCAAATTCAGATAGAACATAGTGTCAGAATATCTCAGTTAAAAGGAATAATTATCTCTAATTATTATCCCTAAGATAATCTCACAAACACTGTTCCCTTTCTAGCTACTGGTTAAGTAACATACTTGGGGATATTTCATCATTATTGTTGTGCCGAGCTGCATTAGTCCAGCCATCTGATAATCAAATAGTTAATGACTATTTTCATCGCAGGCATTCATCAGAGATGACAGTCTTGTTGCCCATTTGTATAAACAACATCAACATGAATGGCATGTGAGGATTTGAAACACTGATTAGTGGTATGGGTATTGATAATCAATTTCAGCAAACCCAGACTCTGTTGTAAAGCAATTCAAATTTACACAGCAGCAATCAATATAATGAAAGGGCTTACTGGTTACAGTGGAAACATGTCATGAGGGGGAGGGGGTCCGAAAATGGCAGAAATTTGCCATTTGGCCAATTTTTCATACAATATTAATGTGATATTATAATAAGCAATTAACTGAGCATGTCAGAATGTGCATGAGAGAATAAAATGCCATGTATTTAATAATAACACCATTGCTATCCACCTATCAAAAAAGTGCAAAAATCACAAATTAGAGCTCAGCGGTGTCAGAGGAGTACAGCCCTCATTTGTGGTAAAGATGATGGTAGTGGTAGAGTGGATTGACTGCATTTGCTTCCACACTCGAGCAAATCATTCACATGAAAGCAAAGTTTTGTTTTATTAATATCAAACACCCAAAACCAAACCAGCTTCGTCTAACGTCAACTTGAGGAATAACAGGAATTAAGTCCACTTTTGTAAAACTGGTCTGACACTATTACTTATTCATTGCTCATGTGCGGTTTTGTAGCTGCTGCAGCTTTAACAGAGCATATAGTATCTAACAAATGTGTTTATATGCATGTGATATCACTGACAGATAAACACATCAGTCATCCAAACACTGACAGTGCTTTTGTTTTTTTTTTTAAATCTCTAAATTTGATGCATATGCAAACGGACACCTTCGTGTTGCAATATGCACCACTGCAGTGCAGAGGCTGATAATGTTATCACATTGATTTTTTTTATAACTTAACTAATTTTGCTTGCTGGTAATTTCTGATGAGAAGAGCACAGACATTAATGACTATGGATTTTTCTGAGTCAAACTTGTCAGGGGCTGGCTGTTCATTAACATACTGTATATAGGGGCACTCATGCAACAGATTGAAAATGTACTAAGTGAAGTATCACTTCTAACGGCAAACTTTGGCACAGACCATTGCTCATTGCCTCATATATTTTATGCAAATAAGTCCTGCACATCTTCATCGATTTGGAAAAGAAAGAAAAAAAAAATCATAGATTTGCAAGACATTTACTGTGGGCGTCTTATTTTAAAAACCACCTGGCATAAGCTTTATCGTGCAGTGACAGCATCTATTAGCTGTAATCAAGTTATTTTGAATGTACAAAGCTCTCAAAGTTCTCACAAGTCCTATGAAACATATCACATTACCATTACCACATTACCATAGTATCTTGTTACACAAATGTAACGTGTCATTAATGTGTGGTGCCAGGAATTACAAAACCAGGGAACTGACATGGTCGTGGAGAATTAAGGCCTCATTAACCAGGGGTTAAAGTGAGATTTAGCAGCCTGGCAAACCATTAGACTGAATGTAGTTGTGCAACAGAGGTAATTGCTTCACTTAAAAATGAGTCACAATAATTTGTAGTACCGTATGTGCTCCTGATTTGCTTTCTTTGTGGACAGGCTGTGACCATGTGACCTGTGCTGCTGCTGCTCTGAGGTTTACTGCTTTTTCAGGATTGAGCTACTGTAACTGTATATGAAGACGTGAGCTATCACAGCTGCTTTCCAACTATTTTCCAGTTTTGCTAGCATAACATAAATGTTGAATTTAGGAATTGAGACATCATTGGCTTAACCTGAAAATAATGTCTGCTACACATGAAATAACCTAAGTGATCGCAGACTCCACAGCCTGCCCCACACCAATCCAACATAGCCCTTTACTGGAAACGATGCTGCGAATCGCTTCATTTAGCCTGCACTTGCTGTTCTATATTACCTTTGAATAACAGAATTATTATCATTGAAAATCCATTTTACAATCTGAACTAAAAATAGCAACATGGCTTGTGCAAATCAACTGTTTTAATGAAACCAATAATAAGGATGTTATGTGCAAGCTTTAGATTTACAGTTTATCCAGTGTCGCTTATTGAACAGTCCTTACCTCAGCTGCCCTATTATTCTTACCTCTCTCTCCATCTCTGAGGGTGAAGTTATCGCACATTAGCATTTTTACCCCCTGAAAAACACCTATAGCTTGAAGACAGATTGTATGTCAAACTGCAGAACTATACAAGCTTATGTGTTAGGGTGATATGCTTTCAGTTGTCTAAAAGGTTGCATTCAAAAAAGAAAGAAAAACATCACTAGCTAAATGACTAACTAGTAGGTTACCATGACCAGAACTAAATATCAGGCATTAGAGAAAAAACAGGATTTATGAAGAACGTGCAGACAGGAGCAATTTGCTGATTTGTTGAGTATGTAAGTTGTCTGGAATGCAAACTGCAGGCTATGAAAGACAAACTTTATAAGTATTATATTATTTACTAGCCATCATTTTTTATTGCTCATTAATTGAAGGTGCCAGAATTTCGTTCTGGCTCAATTTAACCCTTGTCATTAACCCCATGAGGTCTAAATACCCTGTACCACAAACCCCCTACTCTAACCAGACCCTGTGTTTTGGAGACACATTCAAAAAAAAAAAATGTTATTTATTTATTCAATTAAATTTTTTTTAATGTGCATTAGTTAGAATATTTTCTTCCCTCTGATTGCCAAGACATGGGAGAACAATTTTCAACAGCCATAAATCACATTACATTCTCAAAGCACAGAGTTAAGATTTAAGGATTAGAGGTTAGGGGTTAAGGCATTGACCATTCACATGGTTAACAGAGCTAGGCTGTGCAACAAAAGCAAACTAAAAGAGAATTTAAGTAATTACTCTTAATGATGAATTATTGTCAACACTGTTGAAACACCTATAACGATTCCCACTGAGTAACCCTGCTAAAAAAAAGGCTCTACTAGCTTTTCATGAAGTGCACTGATGAGGTCAATTAAGGCAAAAGCCATTATTTCTTATTGATTTGCCCTTTTTCCAAAACTACCAATTACAAAGGCGGCAACAGATGACGAGTTTAGAGCTTCGAGCAAATAAAGAACAGGCTACCCGATATTTTATCCAGTATATTGAGCGTACAGGAGTACCTTATACATTTGAACACTAAATAAGAACAAATATGAAGTATATAATGAAAGAGCATAATTTTGAGAGGTTTTGGAACATAATTTTTAACTATGTAACGGCTGTGTTGCTTAGCACCGCCCGGCCCCCCTCCCCTCTGCAGAGCTGCCTCTCATCTCATTCTAAAAGGCTCCTTTAAATCTGCAGCAACACTTGAAGCCACTACAACATTCTTACCCCCTGTCCACTTAGCCAGCAAACCCCTCGCAGCACAATTACATAACCTGTGGGGTTAGGAGTTCACAAAGTTATTATATGCTTTTGTAATTATTATTGATTGAGCACCAAAGGATCAATGCAAATCTGAAGTGAAGGAGAAGAAAGGCTGCTTTCAAACCAAAAGCAACATCCATAACTTGGTGGTGGGTATAGAGTACTGTGCAAATGTCTTGAGCCACACTTCGTCTTTTTATATTTTGCTTCCAAGGAGTCGGATTTTCTCATTATTTTTTCAAGTGGTCTTGAGCAATAGTTATCCTGGCTTTCTGAAGGTCCTTCAAAGTTTTTGCTTTGAAATTGGTCATGGAACAAGAAGTACACTGTTCATTCTTAAGGAAAAGGCTGGGGTGTGCCAAATCACACAAGAACTGGATTGAAAAATCAGTAATAAGATCAGTAACAGGTCTTATGGAGGTCTTATGAAATTTTTGGTTCAAATTATATCAGTATGTATGGAGGAAGTCAGGAAAAAGGTACAAAAGTGAATGTGTACAGCTATCTGTAAAGCACGGTGGAGGCTGTGTCATGTTTGAGGCCGCATTTCAGCCAATGCTGTTGGAGAACTTATGGAAATTAATGGAATTATAAATGCAGAAAACGAACTAAATTTGATCTACCACACAGTGCCATCTGGAAAGTATCTGGCAGTGGCTTCATTTTTCAACATTAGACTGACCCCGAACGCACCACCAGTGCAATAAATGCAAAACTTTAAAAAACAAAACAAAAAAACACAGTGGAACACAATCACTGTCCGAATTGGCCTCCACAGAGCCAGAACCTCAGCATTACTGAAGTAGTGTGGGATCATAGACCAAACAGAGAACAGAAGAAAAGGTAGTCAACATCCAAAGAAGAGCTTTGGATGTCCTTCAAGAAGCCTGGAGAGCTATTCCTGAACATGACTTCAAGAAACTACAAGAAAACTGTCTCAGAGATTTGAGGCTGTGTTGGAAGAATAGAGGTGGTCACACCAAACACTGACTTTCAACCCTGTCTGAATAAAACTCTTATATCCTGTATTTCCATTTATGTTTGGACATTTCAATAAAACACTGGTCCCATTTCCCATTTTGCTAGCTAAATATAAGGAAATGAGGGGTGGCTTAGTACTTTTGCAAAGTCCTATTCTCTGTTGGAGAAGGGTCAAATAAAACAAAGGTCACAAAGTGTTTTTTGATCGTTTTGTTTGTTTTTTCTCATCAAATCCAGGTAAGGCTACAATAAGCTACATCATCAAAACGTTATATTTCTGTATGCGAACTTTGTGTTCATCAAACAACAGAGGTTTTTAATAGCTGAGGGCATTTTCTCCTAAATTAGTGCCATTCCTACAATTAGATGGGCTTTAATGAGTGAAGTTAGAAGCAGGCATGCTAAGCAGACAATTTGTGAATCAATGCCTATCCTTTAAAAAAAAAAAGGTCTACACTCTAATGGAAATCAAGTGCACTTCTTCAAGCCATGAGAAGGAATAAAAAAATTGTAATAAATTGAATATTGTACTCAATTATTCAATTTAATTAATAGAAGATAGCTTTGATTAATTAAACGGCTTTTAAAAAATGTCCCTGGTGTAATAAAAAATTGTACTGGAAAAGAAGAGCCAGTTATCCACAATATTTTTTGTCTTTCTTTTTAACGGTTTTGTATTCTCCTCGCTCCCCGCATAGTGATGTAATTCCCTCAAGATTTCCCCCATCCTTTCTTTCTCTGTTAGTCTCAATCTGTCAATCAATCACAGGCATTGTTTGGGTCTAATAACAAACAGAGGACGCGTAGACTCTGCCTTTCATGACCCATCACACTCCGAGGTAATTTTGCTCCAGTTTTTGTCAGCGTGTTTGGCTGCAGACACCAGCCCTCATCTGGTCCCTTTTTTTTTTTAACTTGTCTTCCCCACTTTCTGTCAGCATTGCATAAAATTACAGTAACTGGAGCATATCTATCTATCAGGACCTGTCACAAAGAGTCAATGAAAACTCATTAGTTGGATGCATCAGAGGTGAAACTAATTTACAATGTGAAAAAAAAAGTCAGTGCATATTCATGTGAAATTCTGCATTTCTTTTAGACTTTTCATCTGTCGTTTTGCCAAGCAGCCTGTCCGTGCACTTGTGCGTCTAATGTTTACGCTCTCAAACACTTGATAAAAAGCTAAACAGCTTATTAAAGTATTGTGATAAGATTGTATCTTCTTGTTTAAATGCTAATTCATGTGGGCATGTGGTCTGTCTTTGTCTTGATGTTCTTTGATTCAGCCTGTCTGTCTGTCTTCCTCTGTCTCTCACAAACAATGATTAGTCTCTCTCAGAGCCGCCTCTTCTTTTTCCACAGTGCTCATTTGCTACAACATCAGAGCCATTGAAGAGTCTGCAGCTTTCATGGCAAGTGGAGATTGTCTCATGCTCGCACAAGAGCAGAGAAAGACAATGCTTTGAAAAGATGAATGAACAGCAATAACTTGGGGTGAATTTTATGGTGATTTTTTCCCCTTTTTTCTGCAAGACAAGTACCTCAAATCCACAAATAAGGCATCTTTGCTCACTTCTCATATATAACAGAGGATGCTTAGGCAATATGAGTTTGGTTTGAATACTACATGTGGCTGCAGGCTGCCATTAAGATCACAGACAAAGCGACATTATCATAAGAAGCTTATATTGTCATCTGTGAGACTTCTTTGCTTTGTTTTGATATCGCTGGTGCTAAGTGCTCACTCATGTGCTGTTTTATTTATTAAACTGCAGAGAGCAGTTGTCAATCAAGCTGAAGATTGGATTTTGAAGTTTAAAATTCTACTTTCCTCGGAGTTGTTCCACCAAACTATTTGCTTTGAACTTCTTCTTATAACAAGAACTAGCCAATATAAACCCCAGCTTAGTTTATAGTCAGCCAGGTCCAGGCTCTTAAAGATATTGTTTTATGAAAGGGTAGATGAAATTTAACAAACGGTAAACACCACGCAGAGCTCCAGAGGCAGGAACATGAAGGTCAGGCCTAAAACTCACCAGGACCCCAAACAACAGACATTCCAGGTAAACATTTTAATACAGTAAGCTCCATGTTAGCATGGCATAAACAGTATAAAATACGGATGTAGCTTCTAGCTCTGAAAAGTGAAGCCAATGGGGAAAGTGTTTGTCCATCTTCAGCTCTTTTTATTATATACATATATACATTTAATATAATATACCTGGCATACTTAACAACTGTAAATTCTAGACAACTTTCAACAACAACTTCTAGTGTGATTGGGGACTGTTTCTCTTATGTAATTATAAGAATTGTTATAATTTTCAAAATAAAGCTAATGGCTGTAACTAACTGTCAGAATAAGTTGTGATTTATCACTATATAGTCATATTTCACAGGACTTTATGCAGTCCTCTGTACAGGTTGTTCTTCAAGCTATTTAATTACAGCGTGTACTCAGGGGTTAAAGTGGTGTTTAGCAAGTGGGAAACGCTATGATCGGGTGTAGCAGGACAGCGCAGGGAAAAGGATTTCATAGAGATAAGTTATATAATAGCTTCTCTCTTAAACTCCAGCAGACTTTTCTTTGTAGGAAACCTGTGATCGACTGGCTTGTGTGGCTACTCCGATATTCACTGCTCTTTGTGGATTTAGACAATTGAATCCAGCAAGATGTAAGCAGATGTTTCGTGAGCTATATGGCTGATTTCCCACCCTTAGGCACTATAAAACNAATCAGCATCATCACCTTAACTATGAATTGATGTCTGCTACCCTTGATGTAACCTTACAGTGAACAGCACAACCTGCTCTCTATAAGCCCAACATAGTGCATTACAGTGAATATCACCACAGTACTGCAAACTACCTAGGATCAGCATGCACGTAACTGCCTCGTGCAGTATTTTCATGCAACCTTTTAATACTACAAAATTAGCATATGTCAACTTCTTTTATAAAATGTTTCACAGAAACATGATTCAGCAGCGCTTATATGATTTAAAAACCCTAAAACAAATTAGGACATTATATGTAAGCTTTAAATTTCCAGTTAATTGAGTTTACCTTACATTTGAAAGTAATCTTACATCTCCTCTCCTGTCCTGTCTTTCTTACATCAAATATATTAACTTTACATTTAGGTAGCAGACATGTTTTTTGCATGTTTTGTGATATTTCTTCGTGATTTGAAAAGCTGCATTTCAAATTACCTGCTACATAAAACATTAATCCATTTTTGCTTTCTCCTCTTCTGCAGTGGGAGCTAGACACTGAAATGCAACTGCAAGCGGGCCAGTGGATTACATTTTCTTATTGCTGAGCAAGTATCTCCACACTCTTACTGGAAGCAACAGCAGGCTGCAGCACATGAAAATTTAACTCATTCGACAGTAACGCGCATTAACCCGCATATCAGATTTAATTGCTCATTAACTGAAGGTGCGGGAATGCTGATTCAGGTTATTCCGACCCACTTTAACTCCTGGGTGCACTTAGTTTTGCAAAGGACTGCGTAGAGAATGAAAACTTTCTTTTTTATATGAATGTATGTACACTGAATGGCAAGAATGGGAGATTTACATTTAGGCAACAAATTTTAGGAAGACACATCTTGGGAGATTTGCTGGAAAGGTTTAGGCCGAACTGATGATTACACAAGTCTGTATTTACCGTAAGCACTGTTCATACCTCAAACCATCCAACACATTTTTAATAATGCAACATCAATGTTTTAAACTTGGTCTAAGTGGACCTGTATGATGTACTCCTATGCGATATTTTCTCCAAATAGGAGTCTGGTGTTTGATCTCAGTCACAAGAAATATATATATATATATATATATAGTTTCCCTCCAGACTGTTGTGCAGTAAAGCAGCAATACTTTATCCTTGACTCTGATAGGAGCATTCATGTGAGTCTGTGCTTGGCCTTTCTTCTCTTGTGTCCTGTATTCTCTCAGTCCCAGCAGCACATGAACACACAGAGTAGGTTGTAATCCACTTGCCATTGCCAGTGATTGATTGTTTGCACAGCTGTGAGACATCCAGTAGCTCACTCTTCCTGCAGGATGCTTGGCATGGGACATTTAAGACCAGCCTGGTCTCGTGGCAAATTGCAGAATAGTTGCAAAATGTGAGCTTTGATCATGACTCTCAGCATGACTTTTATACTAATGTATGTTGATTGGAATCAAGAGACATCAAAGTGCCTGCACGTCCAGTTAGGTCCAGAAGTATTTGGACAATTATATAATTTTAAAAAAATATTCTGCATCTGTGCACCAGCACAGTGGATTTTAAATCACACAACTGAGATGTGACTGAAAGCTTTAATTCATGGGGTTTAACAAAAGTACTGTATTAACTGTTCAGGAGTTGAGGACTTTTTATAATCCGCCATTTTCAGAGGCTCATAAGTAATCAAACAACTGAATCATTTTTCCATGACAAATTAAAACAAAAAAGTACAGGGCATTTATGTCAATGACATACTTGTTTTGGTTAACACTAGCATTAATAAGTTATAAATTTATTCTTAATTTAACATTGTTAATATTAATTGTTAATATTACAATAACTTTAATATCGTGTTTGTCATTAGGTTTTGTTCTACAAATAATTTATGAAATAGATTATATTATGTATTGTTGAAAAACAAACTATTACAATCACATTCTGACAACATAGCCACACATAATATTGTAAGTGATAAATAAATTACTGTAAAAATCACTTAAGTCAGATTCAAATGACCCATGGAAATTCATGGGTAAAAAACTTGTCTTACAGTATGTGTAAATCAGACAGTTGGAAATGTATTACAATGAGACCAGATTTTTTATCCGAAGTAGGCGAAAATCTGACTTGTATGATCCAATTTAGGTGATTATTTTTACTGGAATTAATGTTAGGAACAATCGGGACCTGCAGAAGCCATCCGACTAGAGCGAAAATCCAATTTTGATGTCAGTAACAATCCCATTTGTGTGACTTGGACCTGCTGTATTTGTTAGTGATTACTAAATGTTTTCTATTAGCGAGCCCATCCTCCCAGTGAGGCCACCCATTCTCAGGGTGCTGAATATGGTTGTCTTGTCAGTGTCCACTTAAGCCTCTTTTTCTTTTTTTTTTCCAAAATCATCATCTTGCCAAAACCACACTGTGTAGTTTTGGTGCCTAAAGCTAACAAACGGTGATGGAAAATGAAGAAAAACAGTGAGTGGAACTCCATGTTCACAGCTTTGTCATTTAATTCACCCACCCTACACACCTATAAAAGATGTAGTCATCAAAATAAGTGTTTACAAACTAATTATTTGCAAATTAATTATTCATCCAGCTTTAGGTAACAGATATTTAACCATCAATTTGCAATGAAAAAAAAATAATGTCAAAGTGTTTTTTGTTTGTTTGATTTTCGTTTTTTTAATACAAAATTATTTCTGCCGGTTTTTTTTCCATTTCTTTGTGCTGAGTCGTTTTTTTTTTTTAACCATTTATGCTTGATAAATGCCTTAATTCCACGCTTGGATCTTTATTCCACTTGTTTTGACAACATGTGACACACAAGCAGATTTCATTTAATGGAAAAATGCAAATTGCTGTGTGTTCATCTCAGGCCGAACAGTTTTTGCTTACATTTACCATTTCTTTCATGAATATGGAAAGAGTCAGTCATACTGTTGTTTTCATTTCTGGCCTTTCCCTGACCCCAAATTGCATCCTGCTGATGTTCAGAAAACCTGAACAAGGGGGTCACTCCATGCACACACACTGCTGTAGGGCAAAAATCTCACTATGTCTGTATCACAGACCACCGTGCAAAAGAAGTGTTACAATAGAACATTCAGGCAGAGGATTTCAAGAGTTTTACCTTTAAGAATGTCATGAATGAATGGTAGCATGCCTCAAATATAAACACATTTGGATTTGGTACATCATGCTTATTACACCTGCCTTTTTAAAGGTGGCGTCATTCTCAAGGCATCAAAAACTGCTGGTCTCTCAGAGGTAGGACATGTGTACTTTGGTGCCAGCATATTATTTAGGTTTAGTCTCCAAAACTATTTACTTTGGTTTAGGAAAGAAACATGCAACAATGTTTCTCTTCATGTTGAAAAATGACACCTTTATATTATCCATTGGATTAATAGGATTCATGTCAGAAGCCTGTACTACAGAGTAGGATTACGGGCTTAAGGAGGTAACTTCATGTTTAACTCTGGATTTTCAAGGTGTTTCATTTCTTACATTGCATTACCACGGAAACATAGACTGCACATCTTGTGTACTTGAGGGTAGATTATGGTCAAAATCTTTGATATATCAGCACATACAAAACCACCACTGACTGCTAATCAGTTCTCCGGGAAATAGCAAAATCATTCCTGGAAAATCCCGGTGGACCTCTAGTTGTAGATAGTAAAAGGGTCTGTAGTTCTTGAAAACTGTACCATTTGTAAAGAGCCTATCCTCCTTGAAAAACGTAGATATCGGTCGTTTTATGCTGGCATGTTTTATGACCAATATCTATGTTTTAGAATGAAATAAAGTGACCTCTAGCAGTCGCAGACGAAAGTGCATATGACCAACGTGTTCAGTTTTCTCTGGCAAATCCTAAAACAATGCGTAAATTTGGATTTCCTCAGATTTCTGAAAAGTTTAGGCAGACTATGTAAATGGTATTAGATGCAACTGGAAAAGTTAAAACAAATAAACTATTCTCTCTCTCTCTCTCTCTCTCTCTCTATATATATATA
>JASGAU010341954.1:0-15396 GCA_030220045.1 Australoheros facetus
CTTCTTTCATCCTCAACCTGCCCACTTTCCTCCAATATTTTGGATAACAGCTCACGTTGTTGTTAAATATTTTTATAAATTGTGTTGTTTTTGGCATTTTTTGTAGCTTTTGAAGAAATATATTTTTTGGACAGGGTGTTAAAATTCGGTCTTTGCTAAGTTGTCTGTTATGTGTAGACACAACATGCGTCCATCCCTTGAGTTTGGTGCTTTTTTCATGCTGGAATGGAATAGGTCAGTATTAAGTGGTTTAACAAGCCATTCCCCTGAAAGTAGTCATGTACAAGGACTGAACTGAAAATAAGTGAAAAGGTAGCCAATGTCCCAAGAATTATAAAGTATTCTAAGGAAAACACTGTAAAATACTCATAGATTTTTAGTTAACTTTAATAAATATCTTAATAGTCAGAATATACCCAAATATTTGGCTAATCATCTTTTATGTAACTGGCTTTTAATTTTGAGATTTTAATAATCTATTTTCTTTTTAAATGCAAAAAATATCTACTCTCTTATCCTGGGCATATGATATTTCTCGCATTCTCAGCAGTGATCATCACATTTTAGTTCACCTCAGTATTAGCTACTTTGGCATTAGTAAATTCTTGTTGTTGTTGTTGTTTTGTTATTCCTCATTTATTTATTTTCCAAAAAAACCTCCTAGTAAAAAAAAAAAAAAAACTGTGGAGAGTACTTCTATGAGACTTTTTCTTTCAGACCCATGAAATATAAACAGATTTATTTTTCTTAACATTTTTTATGGGTAGTTATTTATTTACTTATTTACACTCTGCACAACTCTACTTCGGTCAGCTGGTTGTTGTGTTTGTGTCATTCCAAACACGTGTGTTACCAACATGGAAGCTCTAGAGTACCCGCTGATGGACAAACTATGCAGCTCACAACATTATTGAGTGCTTTTCTTGTCGCTTCTTTGCTTCTTAAATTTTCATTTATCGACCTTGTACATGCCAGTGACGATAGATTTACAAACAGCTAATATTGGCCTGTCAATAAATTCCCTTGTCTGTGCATTCATGTTTAACATAAGTCTTCTTGTCATGTTGCATTTGATTTTTCATGCATTGGTGTAATTTTACTTCCTGACCTGTGTCTCGTTCACAACATGTCTTCACTCCCCTAATCAGCTCACTGTGTATAAATAGCCCTGTCACCCTCATTATTCTTGTTTGATTGGTTGTCTACTCTCCCTGCTGTGCTGTTATATTTCCCTCTGCATACTGCTGTGTGTGTGTTTTTTATTTCCCCATCTTATGACAACCTTCACAAACTCAGAAGTGAGCCAGTAATCACAGGATTTTTGCACAATGTCTAAAAAGTGATAATATTCACCACATCAGCTTGTCTGCCTGACATCATTCTCTCTCACAGCAGCGCTTCATGCTTCAGTTCACCCCTTTAATGAATTTCCCCCCCAAAATAAACACCTAGTGAACAGTCTCTGGCCACCCTTGCACTAGCCTGGAGTGAAGCACACCTCCCTCAGTACCATACAGCAAACAACAAACAGCCAGACCGAGTTTGTGTCACAGACATTGTGTTGCTTTGAACTTTCTAAGCAATCACTGGACAGCTATTGTTATGTAACTTATGGCGCTGTTTTAATATCCAGCACCTGCTACCTGGTGAAGATTTGAATATTTGCTGTAGAATCTCCAGAGTTTAAAAACGTGATGCTGGGCACAGCCTCAAATACTGACGTCAGTGCAGACAGTTGCTGCTTTCCCCTAAGCTAATGTCTGGCTCTATCTCTGAGGTGAAAACAATTTGCTGTGGGGATGTTGATTTCTCATCCTATAATTGTTGATGTGATTACTAATAAATGTGATTCATGGCAGGTCTCGAAGGCCTTCATGATTAATCTATTTACCTTCTGGAGTCAATTAACAGACCTTTTAACCCAGTCTTCACTAGTAAAATTTCAGTGACGCAACAGCAATCAAATTCTAATTTGGCCCCAACCTCCCACTGCAAAGGAGCTACATCACTAATGCAGGCACCAGGCAACTGAGTTAAAGATCTATTAGTCTTGGCTTTCTGAGTGTTATTATCAGAATGAGCTATTGTTGTAAAGGGAATTCAATTTGTGCAGCGACTGTTGCCTTTCAGGAATGGTGATGGGGAGAACGCCTGAACACACGTTTTTTTTTCTTGCTTTTTTTCCTCTGTTCACTGGAGTGATTCAAACAAGTGGCTTACTGCGGGTGAGCTGATAAAGTTGTGAGACACGAGAGGGATGGCAGTGATTCATTATTTCATTTTCACGCAGCATCAGACATTATTTACACAGATGGTTCAGAAGATCCACTGATGTGTGGCACAGCTGAGCCGCTCACAGCTCAATGAACTGATAAGTGCCACTACAAAAGCAGTCAGGCTTGTTTGGATTACCCTCAGTTTCTGTCCAAATCCCAAAGAACGTCAGGGTAGGTGTCATGGTCCTGGGCCGGTGGCCCAGTGTTTTTTGTTATCTTTTGTATTTGTCCTCAGTTTGTTATTTCTAGTTCCTTGTGTTTCCATGTGTCTGGTCTGCGTCCTTGTTTCCCCGTTTGACTTCCTGTTTTATTTTGATAGTCATTTAGTCTCTGTCTGTCATGTTCAGTTTTGTTTCCCTCGGTCTTGTCACTGTGATTAGTATTTCCTGTGTTTCCCAGTTGTTCCCACTCCACTCGTTGTCCTTGTGTATTTAAGTCCCCTGTTTTCTCTGCCTGTTGTCGCGTCGTCGTCATTCGCCCCCCTGCTGTGGCCCTTTGGTGTGTTTCTGTAGTTCCCTGTAGTTCTTAGATTTCAGTTCTGGTTATCTTCCTGTTTTGCTGCTTTCGCCCCTGTTTCCGTTCTGCACTCACCCAAATAAAGATACAATATTCATCTTACCTCGTCTGCGTTGGGGTCCACTTCCTGCCTGCCACACAGCCGTTCCATGACAGTAGGAAGCTGATGGCCACTCCCTTACTCAAATTTTCTATTTTTTTTCATGAAAATTAAATAATACTTCATCTTTGGACAACATAACCCAAAAGAAAAGAGTAACTTTGATGAAGAACCATTTTGTAATGGCTCTTTAATGTTTAAATGCCTGTGTGAGATTTTGGCGAGGTCCCTGAAATTCTCCAAAATCTAAATGCATTTCATCACAAGATAAACATTTTTTGGACATCATATTCAGCAGGTTATGCAAAGTTGATTTCATTTGATTGTTTATACTTTACAACCGTTTCTTTAATCAACTAAACAAATTCTGGGTTGTTTTCTCTTTTTCAGCATTCAATAAACGCAACATCCTCTCAGAGATAAAGTGCCAGCTATCAAAAATGATCAGTGTCTGATTTTGCAGATACAGAACAAAACTCCTAAACTGCTGACAAAACTCATCCTCTGAAGCTTGTAGCAAAGTGTTTCAAGCCAGCATACACAGCCCATTACCACAGACAAGTGCATTAATATTAATCTGCTATCTGCTGTGGGCCGAGAGAAAACCCAGTGTATTGCCAGAGTAGTTGTCTCATCTTCATTGTGAATCTCCAATCCTGGCATTTGTTCAATGACATCATGACAGGGCGCTTTCTAAAACTGTAATTTCTAAGCCCACAACCTAAGTCAATTGGATAATGGTGGAATTTCTGACATTGGGGGAAAAAACTTAGGCACTAATGTAGGTAGTTAGTTGAACATGCACTATTGCCAAAAGAATTCACTCATCCATCCAAATCATTGAATTCAGGTGTTCCAATCCCTTCCACGGCCACAGGTGCATAAAACAAAGCACCTAGGCATGCAGACTGCTTCTACAAACATTTGTGAAAGAATGGGTCGCTCTCAGGAGCTCAGTGAATTCCAGGGTGGTACCGTGATTGGCTGCCACCTGTGCAACAAGTCCAGTCATGAAATTTCCTCACTACAAAATCTTCCAGAGTCAGCTGTTAGTAGTATTATAACAAAGTGGAAGTGATTGGGAATGACAGCAACTCAGCCATGAAGTGGTATGCCATGTAAAATGACAGAGTGGGATCAGAGGATGCTGAGGTGCACAGTGTAAAGAGGTCAACAACTTTTTACAGAGTCAATCACTGCAGACCTCCAAACTTCATGTGGCCTGTCAGATTAGCTAAAGAACAGTGCGTAGAGAGCTTCATGGAATGGGTTTCCATGGCTGAGCAGCTGCATCCAAGCCTTACATCACCAAGCACAATGCTAAGTGTCGGATGCAGTGGTGTAAAGCATGCCAACACTGGACTCCAGAGCAGCTCTCTGGAGTGGCGAATCACGCTTCTCCATCTGGCAATCTGATGGATGAATCTAGATTTGGTGGTTGCCAGGAGAACAGTACTTGAATGACTGCATTGTGACAAGAGTAAAGTTTGGTGGAGGGGGGATTATGGTGTGGGGTGGTTTTCAGGAGTTGGGCTTGGCCCCTTAGTTCGAGTGAAAGGAACTCTTAATGCTTCAGCATACCAAGACATTTTGGACAATTTGATGCTCCGGTAGGAGGCCCTGTGGTAGACCCAGGACCCAGGAGATTATATCTTTCGGCTGGCCTGGGAACGCCTTGGGGTCCCTCCGGATGAGCTGGAGGAGGTGGCTGGGGAGAGGGAAGCCTGGGCTTCTCTGCTTAGGCTCCTGCCCCCGCGACCCGGCCCCGGATAAGCGGAAGAGGATGGATGGATGATGCTCCCAACTTTGTGGGAACAGTTTGGGGATGGCTTCTTCCTGTTCCAACATGACTGCCCACCAGTGCACAAAGCAAGGTCTACAAATACATGGACGAGCGAGTTTGGTGTGGAAGAATTTGACTGGCCTGCACAAAGTCCTGACCTCAACCCAATAGAACACCTTTGGGATGAATTAGAGTGGAGACTGTGAGCCAGGCCTCCTCATCCAACATCAGTGTCTGACCTCACAAATGTGCTTCTGGAAGAATGGTCAAAAATTTCCATAAACACTCCTAAACCTTCTGGAAAGCCTTCCCAGAAGAGTTGAAGCTGTTATAGCTGCAAACCCTATGGATTCAGAATGGGATGTCACTCAAGTTCATATGTGTGTGAAGGCAGATGAGTGAATGCTTTCAATGATACAGTGTACTAATGATCACAGTTTAGCTGCATTAGAAGCACACTTGTCTCCCACTTCTGCTCCTGCAGTACAGGTTTTGCATAAGTAAAAAAAATACCACAGCCCTTCAAACACTCTCAAAAAAATATATTACTACAACTACTACTAAGAAATCCAAAGCTTTGCAGGAATGCTGTTCCCACACTTGCCTATGTCTGCTAAAGTAATTAGAAAACTGCTGACTAATAGGATAACATCAGTCAGATTATGTACAAATACACTGCAGATAAAAAAAAAGTATCTACTTCTAAATCTGTGTTCAAACTGTACCACTTACAGATGTATTTAGTGCAATGTAGCTCAAGTATCACTGACACCATCTGCTTTGTTTTTAGTAGACGTTATTCTATGAGGCAAATTAAATCCATCTGACCACAATCGCACTCACACCGTCTGGTTTACTTGTAGATGATCTAAGGATGATGATATGTGCTTCTAATTTAGTTTAATTCCCATTTCCTCCCCACTGGATTCAAATGATGAACTACTCTGATCCTGAACATGCTGACAAAGTTAAATTCCAAAAGTCCTGCCTCAGTTTACGCTCAGTGATGCAATGCGGTGTAGCTGAACCTGGCAGTAAATGGTTTTTTAACAATCACAAATGTCTGCCTAACCAGAGTGTCTACAGAGCTCGCTCTCACTGGGATTTTCATCTGTCTGGATGCATCCTAGATTTCAAACTCAATTACATCAATTACATTTCAGCTTGTCAGTGGGAAGTGTTTGGGAAGCACGTATGAGGTAATGAATGAGGTGAGGTTGACAAATTGAGCATTCCTATGCTATAATAAAGGAACCCTGTGGGTGATTATGAATCAAGGTTTCTTGGTTTGTTCAAAGTATAGTCAAGTGAAAAAAGTTTCCACAGGACTCTGTGCAGTCCTGTGGAAAACTAAGTACACCCTTCCTGTTTCGATAGGATAAGTCACAGGGTGAGTGATCCTCAGCGAGTGTGAGTACTGCTGTAAAAGCAGAAGTTTTGGTAGTTTGCTGGTCTGGAGCATTCAGGTGTGTCAATCTTTGCAGGAGTATGTCTCTGCAAGTTCAGACGGTGCAATACTGAGAGAAAATGCATTTTCTTTTTTGAATGTGTATTTCTTCACTGGGATTAACAGTCATAGTGACTTTGTTACTCTCATGAAATGATGAATGCATTTTTTTATGCTGTAGAGAATCGACGGTGCTATGTTATTTGTGTCTTCTGTGCTTCTATTATACAAGCACTTCTCATCCTTGGCTGCCATGCAGAGAGACATAAATGTTTCACAAGGTCATGAAAGCAGACAGAGCATATGGTAAGTGTCCCTCGAAGAAGAGGAGGAGGAGGAGGAAGACGACGAAGTCGACGAAGACGAAGAAGACGAAGAAGAAGAAGAAGGTCTTGATCAATTATTCATTGAGACTCGTTCATGATTTCATGAAATAATATCAAGTGGGTAAAAGTTTGCATTAGCTTACATGCTGCTATGTATATTTTACTTGACAAAAAATTAATAAATAAAAACATTCAAGTATTTATCAATCAGTGAAAAAATGTAATAACACCATAATGTATTAGTCATTGCTGGCATCACTCTGACGTTCTAAATATTGCTAATTCTTACAGTCAGTTTGAACCCAGAGAAATTTAAAATCTGAAGCATGGCATAGTGTGGAGAAAATACATAAAGAGTACATGAAAGTGTTATGCTAAATGTTAATACCTGAGGAGTCACACTGCAAAAGGACAGTTTGTAAGTGTTTGATTGAAAAAGGAAAGACACGTATTATCCTCAGATCTGCAGATCATGGCTGGATGATTTGAATACCCACCACATTAAAATAGAAAAAAAAAGAAAAGAAAGAAAATTGCTGAATACATTTATTGAAACTCAACCCACTTGAACTAAACTACTTCAAAACAATGGGAGGCAATAGAGAGCGTAAACAGCTATCGGCTAATGTGCAGCCAAACAAGAAACCCATTGACATTTCATTTGCATGCTAGTCCTTGAACAAATACACTAAAATTGATCATAACAAAGCAGAGAGCGATAACACACAGTCAAGCTGAGGTTGTATTCAGAGGGATGTCATTTAATCAGGCATGTCCACTGCATGATTGGATCTTTTGTTTGTACACTTTAGAAAAACCAAACAAGCACTGACTCACTCTGAAACATTATGAAAACCTTGTGGTCCAAACACATATCAAAGATTTGCAAGTTACTGTAAGGCTGAAAGATTCAGTCAAATATTGATGTTTATTTTCAAAGCTTTTTATGCTCTTATCTTACATGGTTCACAGGTTCTCTTTAGATTATGGCCACAGCAATTACAACCCCAGTTCAAATGAAGTTGGGAGCCTGTTTAAAAATTCAATCAGAATTCAATGATTTGTAAATCCCATAAACCCAGATTTTACTCACAAAAGAACATTTAAATATATCAAAGGTTTAAATTAAGAACTTTTAAGAAAAAAATATTTGGGTCGCACCCACATCACAATTCATGATGTTACCACTGCGTCTCCTCCCATCTTCTTGTAACAGCAGTCTGTAAAGTCAGGGAACTGAGGAGACCAGCTGCTGGACTTTTGAGGAATGATGTCCCATTCTTGTCTGATAGAGGATTCTAGCTGCTCTGCAGTCCTGGTTCTTCTTTGTCATATTTTTAATTTCATGACATTTGGAATGTCTTCAAATGGTGAAAGGTCCTGACTGCAGGCGGGCCACTTCAATGCCAAGACTCTTCTACTGCGAAGGCATTCTGCAGTAATAGATGCAGTTTGCAGTTTAGCATTGTCTGGCTTCCCTCAGAAAAGAGGGAAACACATCTTGATCGACATGTGATGCTGATATGATGGTCGAGCACATTTCCAGATGTGCAAGCTGCCAGTTCCATAGGTACCCCCATACTATTAGAGATACAAGCCAAATGATCTTCCATAAAGAATTTCTTATTTGATTCATCTTTTTATTCAGAAATGAATGCATATACATCCTGATGTTATAACCACAAAAAAGTCTAAGTATTATGAGGGAAGAGGACAGCTAAGTCCTAAAACCAGATTTTGTTATGGTACAAAGGTAGATCGTGTCTTATTTTATATCAGACTGTTGGTGCAAATTTCTCACAAAGTTAAAAATTAGTTCATTAAAATTAACAAGAAAATAATTATCCAAATGGGTGGGCTGGAAAGCACCTGCTTGAACTGTAGTTCATACCCTAAAAGATTCAACTCAAAATTCCTCTGAAACCAGCATGAGACTGGGCTCATGGGAAGTAGGGCTGGACTACTTATGCTCAGTAAACACCCCACAGAGTACATGGCATCGCTGAACACGCTGCTATGATGCTTTGAGTTTCTCATCATGTATTAGTTTTACTGGCTGCTCAGATGGTGCTCTGTACTCACACTAAGCTCTAAATTAATGATAGTTTTTTTTAAGCTAGGCTAATATTTGACACCAGAGACAGTAAAAGTGTTGTTCCTTATACAGACGGTGGTGGTGAGAAGTATCTCTTTGCTGGAAGCAGTAAGGGAATTCTAATATGTGAGGAAATTTCCTTTATTTATAAGAGCTCGTGCTTGATTTAATAATGTTCGCGCGCTACTGCTTCATTTAAATTTCAGTATGAAATGTTTCATATACGGCCACTAAGGACATTAACATGATGGGTAATACCAGAGGACATTTACACATTATAGACTAACATTACAGTTTCTATTTCAATGCAGTTCCAACTTACATAGTTGAGAAAAGTTTAGATGGTTTCACAGCATCCAGACTTTTTAAAGCTCCGATCTGAGATTCTCTCACATGCTACATTATTTTAATGAACCACAGACTCTCACGTTTTGGTTGTCAGCTCAGTTTAATAACACAAACCTACATTCTAGGATGTGTTACTGTGAGTTTGACTTTTTAATTTCAGTATGTTGGATTCCAGGCAACCAAAGGAGGAGTTAGTGTTTGCTCTGGCTGTTCAAAGACTCTTTAGATCCCAAAAGTGTGTTAATCTCTGTACAGATTTTGTCTCCATCCTGCTGTGCTGGCTCACCACCTTCTATCCCTCTCTCTCTCTCTCTCTCTCTCTCTCCTACTGTCTCTTTCTCTCTCCCCTATCTGTGTGAATGTGTTTGGAGTGGGCGAGATGACCTCAGTCTCGCATCTCAGAGACGGGACGGGACCGGTCCTGATTCCCATCTTACAGATCGCACACCAGGAAGTAACAAGCTCACCTGTTTGCCATCTGGTCCTGTTGCTACTTAAGAAGGTAGAAAACATTCAGTCTTTGCTGGATTGTTGCACTGATCACAGTTAGTGAAGCTGGCTCTCTTGCTTGTTGTGTTGCCCTGTTTTCCTGCTGTGAGTAACTTCCTTGTCTTGCTGTCTGCACAGCACCAACACTGCTTGGGAAGCTCTTTGTTTGTGGAGTGAGATTCCGTAAGAAGTAAAGCTGTGGAAATAGCCCGTTGGTTTGGAGATCTGGATTTGGGAACCCCCATTTGAACTATTGTAAACATTTGTGTTTGTAAATAAACTTGTTAAGCTTTTCATCAGAGTCCTGTGCTTGAGGAAAACCTGACTTTTTTTTTTTAATGTTCCCACACTGACAGCACAGTGTGGCAGCACTGCTCTCTTGCATATGTGACAGATTTTCTTTTTTAATGTTAGACTCTGGTTTGCTGCTACAACAGTGGACACTGTGCAAGGCATTAAAGGGAAACCTGCAGCAGCTCCAGGTCTAACACAGGTGCTTTTCACAGGCCTTCAAAATACAAAAGGGATGACAGCTGCCGACCATGAAACCTGGATGTGGGACAAAATACGTGTCATATATATGTGTGTCCCTGTTCAATGAAATCCTCACACTGTCACTCTGCTGCAAGCTGAGAATTGTAGTGCACTTAATATAAGAGATGACTGTGTACAGTCAACGGGTAATTGAACCACTAAATTTTCAGCAATAAATGTAAAACTTTACAAGACAGACTAAGAGGGTGTTGTCAGCTTGGTACCATATTTCATTAACATTTACAGCATCATTAAGGCAGCTGATTATAAATGGTTTAAAACACTCGGAATAGAGTGTGGATTCTTTAATGTGGCAATTATAAGGAACTTTATCACTTTATACCTATAATATTCTTTAGAGCTGCAAATGATTGTCTTAATTTTAATAACTGGTTCATAAAATAGAAATTAATAGGTTTGATATAGGTATAATTAGGTTATAATGCTTCATAAACATGGCAGCTTTTCTCAGTCTATCAAAAAAATATATTACATTTAAAATCACATAACAACCAGAAATAAATGTAACAAGCTCAAAAAGAAAAACAAACTTTAAACTGAAAAAGAAAATGAATGGGGGCTTAAAGAAGTAAATGGTTATCAAGATATTTGTGTTACTCAGTCTTCTTTTATATATTAATATCAAATATAAAACTGAATAAAAGTGGACATTAGCAGCAGACAATGATGAGACGCACCACATCTCTAAACACACCACTGAAACAATTTTGGAGTAAATATTTACCCATGTAAACGTTTATAGGCATTACATTATATAAATATTGGATGATAATTTCTGTTTAAAATTTCATATGGGTACCTTTTGAACCACAGAATGATGTTGTAATACAGTTCATTCATTAGTTAGCAAACATATTGCAGCCAAACCCTTAAGTATGCTGAAGACAAATGTAATAAGTACATTTAACGGACGCAATTTTGTTGTCATCATCAACACATGAGTTTAAAGCTACGTCTCATATTTAGCTCAGACTGTTTTTATCCAGTAGTGACTGTTCAAGAAGCCAGAAGGTACAAAACAACATATGACATGCAGTCATTTTATACAACACAGTGATCTTTAAAGATTCAGTACCAGTCAAAAGTTTGGACACTTACCCATTCATGTGAATGACCTATCCCAGTAATGACTGTAAATGTAAACAGACACTGTTAATATTAGCCTGTATACATGTTATAAACATTCACATTCACACCTATGGACGATTTAGAATCACCAGTTAACCTAAGCCCATTAACTCCATGTCTCCGGACTGTGCAAGGAAACCGGAATACCCCGTGTATGCGTGGATTTTCTCCGCGTACTCCAGTTTCCTCCCACAGTCCAAATTAAAAATGTATTATGAATATCATGATCATACTAGACACCAAAATGTGAGTGTGTTCATGGTACAAGCGCAAGCCTTAAGTATGAAGCACTGAAAAGACGGATTATCACATCCTTGGCCTTTTTATCTAGTAGCTTTACATCCTCGTGGGGTTGATGAGAGCTCTTTGCCTTTGCAACAGAACTGCTGAAGTACACATGCACGCCCATCCAGATGAGCTGTTATGATGCTGGCAGTATCGCTCCCTCTTTCCTTTGTTTCCTTAGTGCTTTGCTGGCTCTCTTTCTCCTTGTATCTGTGCAGGCGCCGTGCCAAGGTCCCTCCTCTCTGGACAGTCAAACAGCACTCCTGAAACTTATCCACTCATCGGGGCTCTGCAGCATTTAAAATCCAGCACATCTCATCATGTGACACCAGGTTGTTCAGTCCTTCTATGTGCTACAAAAGTTGTTGTCTAGCGTTCCCCAATTTATTTTTGACCTCAGAGTTACCCTCACATCTCTGTCTCACACTCTCTTTCCTCTGCTTGTCAGATGGCAAACTGACAAGTACAGGAGGCTTGCCCAGCTTTCCATTTTCAATTCTCTCTCAGTAAAGCACACCTGCCTGCGTGTCTCTGCTCCACTCTACACCTGCTGGCCATCCTTGTTCCCATTCCCTTCAGCAGCCACAGCTCTGTACTCTGGCCAGTGCCAGCCACTCTCATGCCCTCACCAGCTTCCCTTCTGCCAGGGTTCAGTTCCAAACTAGAGCTAAATTTGCAAAACTGAAATGATATTTTTTCACTCTGATCTTGACGGCCTTTGAGTTTTGGTTCATTTCTCATTTTGCTCTTTAGAAGTAATTTTCATGATTCTTCTGTTGATATTTGCTGTTAAGATAAGGTCTCTATAACCTGTTGAAGGACTAATGCTTTTCTTGTCTGTGAAGACAGTTATCATGCAACACATATATGAAACGGGTCAGATGATGGTATGTGATCTAAAATTGCTAAACATTTTCCCCACATCTTTTTTTAAAATGTTTTTTAAAATTTTTATGTACAAGAGGAAAAACAGCAATTTCAGCACTCTGTGCTCCCTTCCTGTTGTGGAGCACGAAGATGATCGAGAACCTTTCCCAGCTCTTCGGTTTCACCACTAAATTAACATAACCTTCTTGACAGGATGCTGCTTTTTATGACAAATGTTGCCACTGAACCTAAATGACTCATGAGAGGTGATTTTTTCACTCAGTGATGCTGACTAGGATGTGCTGGATTTCCATCAGACTTTGGCATCAAGGTGTTACTGATGTTGGCTGGTCAGCTGATCTCGCGTTGGCCGCTGATCGACTAAATTGTTCATTAGTTTCTCACATGAAATTCATCAAGATCTGCAACTTGAAATGGGCCTATCGTGGTTCAGCCCATTTTCCAATATATGCTCAAAAAAAAAGAATATCTTAAAAAATTCCTTTGTTTATAATTCAAAAACATAAACTTTCATGTCTTCTAGATTCATTATGCATATTTTCAAATATTTCATTCTTTTTTCTTCTCCTTCTTTTCTTTTGATGATCATAATATTTCAAATGAAGGATTTACCATAGAAATGTTCATCTTGGGCGCCTGGGTGGCTTAGTAGTGAAGCCGGCGACCACATACATATGCCACGTTGCAGTGCGGGCGGCGCAGGTTCGAGTCCCGGCCCGTCGCCAATTTGCCTGCGTGTCTTCTCCTGTATCTTTCCCCATTTCCTGTCTCTCTCCACTGCCCATAAAAGCCACTGTGGCCTAAAAAAAAGAAATGTTCATCTTCTTTATGTATTACTGAGTTGGAGCTCCTTTATCATGAATTACTGCATCACTGCGGCGTGGCACGGAGCTTGTGGCTCTGCTGAGGTGTTATTAAAGTTTTGATAATGGCCTACAACTTATCTATAGTTTGGGGTCGGGCGTTTCTCATCTTCTTCTTGACAGGACTGCATAGATTCTCTGTGGGGTTCAGATGAGTCAGCTGGCCAATCAAGCACAGAATTGACATGCACAGGAAACCATTTGGTAGTAGTTTTGAAATAAATAAATAAATAAAAATCTGCCAAATCAATGGTGACCCCTGTGAGGAAGAGAGCAGCTGAAAGTAGCTTTTTCATTTAATGAATATAAAATATATCAGAGTTTACCTGTTTGAATGTTTTTTGTTTTTTTATTACAACTTTCATGTCTGGCAGTTTTCACAAATGGAATCATGATGCATTACAATGCATTATTGTACCAAATATTTTTGCTTTTGCAAGAAGAGTGCTATAAGTTCTCTGTAGGCTACTCTTGTTAATGTTTGTCGTTTATCAGCAGGAAGGAAAGAGTGAGAAGTAGAAGAGAGAGAGAAGAAGAAGAAAAAAAGGAAGAAAACAGAATAAATGAGGGGACAGACCTAGGTATACATATATACACATATACATATACATATATATACACACATAAATACACGCACATATACACACATACCATCTTGCTGTTTTATGTTTTAATGTATATGTGTGTCTCTGTCATGAAACGTACTCAATAATGAGATTGAGAAGCTGCAAGATCTAGAGGTAAACAGGGAAAGACCCAGGGGACCCGGGCCATCCACAGCCCACCTGGAGGTCAGGAGACCTACGGCCACACATCTCGATCACATCTGCAAGCACACTCCAGAGGAGGAAGGAGGGAGACCCTAGACCAGGGATCCTCAACACCAGGCCTCGAGAGCCCCTGTCCTGCAGGTTTTAGACGTGTCTCTGCTTCAACACACCCGAGCCAAATATAGAAGTCATTAGTCATTGGACTCTGGAGAACTTGACTGCATACTGAGGAGGTAATTCAGCCATTTGATTCAGGTGTGTTGGATCAGGGACACATCTAAAACCTGCAGGACACTGGCCCTTGAGGCCTGGACTTGGGGATCCCTGCCCTAGACGGCACTCCCATGGCCAAAGGGCAAGAGAGCCAGAGGCAGTGAGCAGCCCACCACCCCCACACCCCTGCAGTCCGCCCCCCCAGTGCGAGCTGAGAACGCGGCCCTGAGGCCCCAGGCGCCCGAGAGCCGCCCAACCCCCAGCACACGGTCATCTCCGGCTGGGAGCACAGAAGCACCACTGACCCGCTGCTCAAACATCCAGCAGACAAACAAAAGAGAGGAAAGGAAGGTAAAATAACTGCACTGCTTCTGAAAGCTCACAGAAACTGGAGAATTGTGATTTAAGCAACTAGCAAAACCCTGCTGCACTGTAAACCCGGATAAGTTGAATCTACTTAAAAAATTTAAGGCAACGAGTTACCTTGGTTTTTTTAAGTAATGAAACAGTTTATTTAACTCAGCCTGTTAAGTAAGCACTACTCCATTTCCAATTGAACTAAATTGTATGTTCTAACTGATCAAACTTATCTTTTATAGTTCATGAAAAATTAAAATGTCTTTTGATCAATCAATTCCCCTATCCTGTTCATGGTTGTGTGGGGGTGGTGGGGGCTGGAGCCTGTCCCAGCTGACAAGGCAGTAAGATGCAGGGTACACCCCGTACAGCTCACCAGCCTGTTGCAGGGCTGAAACAGACAACCATTCACACCTGTGGGCAATTTGGAGAGACCAATTAACCAAACTGCAGTTACCAGTAACTGCATGTCTTCAGATTGTGGGAGGAAACCCACACAGACACAGGGAGAACATACAAACTCCACACAGCAAGAGTCCTGGGCTAAAGTGGAATTGAACCTAGACTATCAGATAGCTATTCTAGCTGTGAGGCATTTAAATTTGGTAAATAAACATGATAAAACTCATCCCTGCTGAATGCTGGTACACTAACATTTACAAATAGCATTTGTCCATGGAACAATTAAAAAAAACTGTACAAGCAGGGAACCAGAGGGTGAACAAAAACACTAAATATCTACAATTTCATACTCCACACAGCGAGAGGCCTGGGCCAAGGTGGAATTGAACCCAGACCTTCTAGATGGCATTCTACCTGTGAGGTAGCACTGCTAACCATCATGCCACCATGCAGCCGTGCATTAATCCAGTCTGTTAAAACTGGTATAAACTAGATTTTTAGCAGGTGCAAAACTTGATGATATTAAGTTGTTTGAACTCAAACACATGATTACAA
>JASGAU010341955.1:0-11965 GCA_030220045.1 Australoheros facetus
TATATATATAAATAATTTCACCATAATCAAGTGCAGACGAAATTATGAATGAGAATCAAAATTTATTTCTATGTAAAAATCCAATCTTCATTTTAAATTTTCTATAAAGGTGTTGCACAGTTTTTAAAACTATGTGGAACATAAAACTAGCATCCAGCCAGAGTCTGAAGTGTTTATAACAGTCAACAATTTAAATTTCATGACCGTGAAAGGTTTGAACGTGAACTGTAGGCTGGATCGTTTTAGGTGAATATTATTGGCTGAATATAAATTTGTGTGATCAGACAATTTTGAAATTTATCAAATGCAGGCTTTAGATTTGCAACTTTCAAATCAAGTGAAGAGCCAGCAGGATATAAAGTGTCATCTGCATAAAAATGTACGCTGCAATTTTGGGTAGTAGAGATAATATTGTTTATATACAGTGTGAATAAAAGATGCCCAAGAATAGATCCCTGTGGAACACCTGGACAGATGGTGAGTGGTAACATTTGGTAACTGCTCTCTGAGTTCTTTCAGAATGATAATCATGAAACCATTTGAGGGACTGTTCATCCAAAGCAACTGAGAATAATTCCTCGAATAAAATGTCCTAATCTACTGAATCAAATGCTTTTGATAGATCTATGAAAAGTACAGAGCAATAATGATGATTATCGAGGCCTTCAATAATATTACTGAGTACACAAACTGCAGCTGTTGTGTATCTTGTGATGCATGCATGTGGAACATACACAATGAATGCAACGACATAACTAAAATACAAAACTTAGAAAAACATCTTATTGATGTGTCAGACGTACATTTACAACTTAAAGTACCTTAAGGCCACAGTTGTTGTGAATTGGTGCTATATAAATAAACAAACTGCTACACTGACAAACAGAACAACCTTAAGACTTTTCACTCATTTTTTTAACATTTTAGAAAAATAATCCATTATTATTAATCCAGTATTAAGATCCATGAGGGTCCAATGTAATTCACACAATGTCTCACATTAATCTCAGTGGTTTCCACTGATTTGTGATGGGGGAGGCTGGCTGCATTAATGATTGATTAAATCATTCTAATAGTATCTAATTTAGAAATTATCCGATTAAGCGAATAATCTGCAGCTGGTGGCTGTAATCCGTGTTCTGCTACGGTGAACTCGGCATAGCGGCACATGAACTGGATCTCCACAGGATGCAGGTTCTGGATGGAGTTGAACCTCCTGCTAGCTGTGCATCCCCAGAGGAGAACAAGGACTACCAAGATGAGATGTAAGAAAATGATACTCAGGAACACCACAAGAGCAACCTGGCCAATTAGCCTGCTGACAGAAAATAGGAAGGGCCAGGGCTAGCTGGTTAGCACCAACTGAACTTTCTAAGCAAGAGTAAAGGGAGTGTTAACCAGTAATTCATCTGAAATGTTAAAAAGAGTTACTAAATGTACCCGAGTAACCAACCAGTCAAATCAGAAACTCGATGGCTACAGTGCTGCTTTGAACCTGAACCTTTATGAAAAATCAAACGTCTGAAGCATGACTGCATTTGCTAAAACCAAAACTCCAAAGTTCACCCTTTAAAGCAGATTTCAGTGAATGCATCACTTCCCAGAAACAGGCAGCACCCGTCTGCCGGTGTCAGAGGAAATATTTTCACCGTCTGCACCCACATTGGTAAAAACCATCAAAATGTAAGATGATACATCACTAATGCAATGAACTGAACATAGAAAGAAAAACGCTCAGTGTCAGCCAGCAGCACATGGGGACTGAATGGCCTTACCATGTGACTGACACTCATTCAGACATCTGAACAAAGGCTCACCTCTTCAGCCTGAGGACAGACTGAGACAACAGCACACCGGGGGAGCCATCTCCCTGCCCACATTTGCAGTAAGTTACCATAAAAATGTAATGCAAACAACTCTGTAAAGCCTTTAATGTTCGGTCTTTAGTCCAGCTGTGATTCAGCCCTGTGGTAATTATTAAAGCTGCAGACTGAGGCGATCCTTGAGTGTTGTTGGATTGCATAATACTGTGCACTGCAAATCACTGAACATTAAGATTTTTCTCTTCAGGCTCCTCCCCCCAGCTCACTGCTTCCTCGCCTGTTTTCTCTGACCTTAATTCCCTCTGTGCCTTTCTCCTTTTAGTCATTGTTTCCATTGATTCATCTGACTCTGCTGCCTCTATGAAGTGATGGTGAGGTGTAGCACAGGCTGCAGAGCAAAAGACCGCAATAACCCAAAAACAAAGAAATTAAGTGGGAGTCGCTGGTTTTGATCAGTAATGTCACCATACCAAAATTATGAGTTTCAGCATAAATATCTCAGTGCTGAATCTAAAACACCACCACAGAAAAAACCTAAGATATTAGGAAAAGCAACAGAGCCATAGATTACAGAACATGGAGCTTAAAATGTAAAACTGTTATAATCTACATAGATTGTAGGCTGCTTTTTAAAGGCTGTGCTCATTAATCTGAATTTTAAATTAGCCTGAAGAGAAAATGAGAAAGTCCAGACCTCTGAGTCATCTCTGTTTCATCCATATGTGGGTGTGTTTGTGACAATGAGCCATAACCCTAACAGTAATAAGCTCACAGTTTTATTAAAAGATGTTACACAATAATATAATGTCCCCTGGTTTATGCCATTTGATAATTGGATTATTACAAATTAGATATAGATTATTACAGTTCACTGTATCTTTGCAATTACACAATTTATGAGTCCTTACGTGTCCATTGGCATGCACGCCACTAAATACATTTTCAAATCATAGTAATCACATAATTACTAACAAATATTACAGTCTATTGTTATTATTACTAACACTCGCTGGGAGTAAATAAATTCTTTCAAAGTGAATCCTTTAGCCGTTTCTAAGCTATGGTAACAACGTTACCAGTGTAAATGCTGTGTTTGCATATTATTAGGAAGTCAGATTAAAGACTAAACCAAATTAAACAGTCACCACTGCTTTCTGCCAACTGCTCTGTCGAACTGTGTTAGCTTAAAAAAACACTGTTACAAAATCGTCCACCCTCCTGTTACATAAGCCATTTTCACACATCAAAGCTGGATAATGTCAGGAAAATCAGGCTGGGGCATCATCCAAAGCTGCCCTTTCATACATGCCTCAGACACAGTCTCTCTACTGGAAATACTCTGGTTTTGGCAAGAGATGGCACTAAGGTAGTGCATGCAGGAGACAGGACACATGATGACTCTTTACCTCCAGACAGATTCTCAAGGCTTGCACCCAAATATTGAACTTTGGGTTTATTTATTTGTTGGGTGGGTTTTAGTTTTGTCAGTTTTGAGATTCAGACTTCCTTTCAGACTCCTGAGCTTGGACACCATCGTGGGATTTATATATATTTAGACACAGGTTCAACTGTCCAATGGCTCTTCCAGATGTATATCAACCTCCAGTTTTTCACCTTCCACTTGCCAAATTGTCTTGTTACTGACACTCAAGACTTCCAGGAATGTCTTTGTTTAACTTGTTTTCTAGTCTTTGGTTCCCTCGTGTAGAACGTTTGGACTGTTGCCTCCGGTCTCTGACTGCCTTTCTCTCCATCTATGACCTCTGCCCAGACTGAAGACTGGTTTTTGGATTTTACTTTGCCTCCGTGTATCCTATGTTTGGGTCTCCTTTCTCCATCACAGCAGCGATCACAGCGGTTGATCGCCCGGCGCTGCACCATGCTGAAGTCGTCTTTCACCGGTCTATCGGGACAATTTGGGGCTTCCTGTTAAAAATAAAATCCCAGGATCTTGTCTCGTTTCTTGTCTTCATAGACTCACAAGGATAACACACCGACGTGTTGTTTAAGGAATGTTTATTAACAACAGCTGCAGGTAAACATGCATCTTATTTTCAGAGCATCGTAACACAGACTAGAGGGCTCTACACTCTCTATCGTCATCAAGTCACATGGTCCAATCAGATTCAGGTCCCTTCAATGACCCATAGGAACAACCATTACCACAGAATATCACATAAATGATATTATCCAACTGTTCACCGTCACTGAATTGGCAAGCTGACACTGCAATTTAGCGTTTAGCATTAGCAAGCTAATTTTTGGACCCTGGATCATCAAGCTTCAGCTCCGGCAGATCTTTGTATACATCACAGGAACTACTTATTAATAAACTCTTTGAAGTCGTGATACAAATAAAACTTGAGAATAGCACAATTTTTAAGTGCATGGTTTGCAACACTTTTCTAGTATCGATATACCACGCCACACTTCTGGCTTCACGGCACAGCCTACCACGACTGTGATCGGCCCGTGCAGTACCGCCGTTTCCTCATGGCTACTTCTCCTAACGCCACTCTTTAAATCAGCTTGAAGAGGATGGATCAACAATAAGAAAGAAAAAAAAAACCCCACTGGCAACTAATGTTTTGGTGGAAATACTGCAGGGACAATATGCATGAGTATGAATGCTAGCAACAGCGTCAGCCAGTTTTGTAGACTAGATTCAGCACACGAGTATAAATTAAGCTTTCGAGGACATTAAGCCAGGTAAGGAAAAGACATCCCGGGTTACCCCTTGAAGTTGCTTTGTAGTGCAGGCCACAGTTTTACAATCCTAATGTGAACAGAAATGGATTAAAAAAAAAGAAATGCTGATCCTGGAGATCAGGCTGAGAAATCTGACATGTTTTTCCAAGTCCTCTGACATCATGCACACATATTCCATCTGGTCCAGAATTGTTAAGTACGTACCCTCAAAGTGTGAGCTCCAAAGTGTGATGGAGGTCCAAAAAAAGAAGGCACAGCGGCCTATCTATTAAACACAGCACTGTGCGCGCGCCGTTGTGTGCTTTTGTTGCTGACAGCTTTGTTGCTGTGAAAGAAAAGAGTGCCGATGTTCCAGCCCCAGTATGCCAGTTCTACTATATACCATGTGGAAGCCTACAGATGGCAAAAACACTGCCAGCCATTCATATTGCTGTCACTACCATGGCTACTGTTATTTTTGCAGGGCGGTATGACACAGCACAAAGCTTGTGTCTTTATTGGCAGTTTTATGTTGCTTTGCCACAGGGCTGTGCACTCCCACTGATCAATCACAGGCTCTGCTGCCACAGGAGTGCAGCTATAGTGGCACAGCTCAATGAAGCAATGCTGGGCAGGTTTGGAATAGAAACCACTCTGGGACTGTAGTGACCTGTGCTGACTGAAAAAATACATTTTCCTCATATACAATCATTACAAAAAGAAAAAGCCAGGAAATGTCTTCTTTTATATTAACCCCGGTCCATTAGTTCCAATAAAATCTGAAGATTCAACCAAACGGGGATCAATAAATCACTTAATGTTGTTTATGTGTGCGTGAAGCTGACGGGAAGGCTGTGGAGGGATTCTGCTGGTTACTCGCAGAAGCCCTAAAAAGCTTATGTGGCATTCAGTGTCCCACTGGACTGTGTGTGGGGTGTTAGCAGGAAGGGTGGGCACGCGAAAGGCAACACAAGTATGTTTTGTTTACAAAAATGAGTATAAAAAAAACAACCTGAAAATAAGCAGGCTGATTGTGGGATAAATAAACAGCAGAATAATAATCAGCCGTCCCTTCATTGCCTGGGAGAACAGTCCCTCTGATGCTCATGAACCGGCTCTCCACTTTCTGCTGATTCTGCTTAGGGGTGGGCAATTAATGGCATTTTAAATTCCAGTGTTTATGAGAACAAAATAATAATTAAAAAACAATTACACTCTCATCCATTTCTGCTATGCAGCTCTGAGGTTTAAAGTTATAAATCAAGCGCCCCGTTTCCTTTACGACGGCACACTTTCAGCCCTCCTTATGTGCTGTTTAGTTCAGCTGCAGGTAAGAGTCTGACAATAAGCTCTATTTAAACATAGTAGAGCTCCCACGGTTTCCATAGATGAACCTGTGGAAGGACTGTTGGGTTTCCTGCAGCATTTAGACTTGAGCCATCAGAATCACAAAAGACAAATCCACTTAATTGCTGTATGAACATTTAACCTAAGACTGTCTGATATGTATTAAATAGCAGTAAAGTCTCACGGCAGACACCGACCTCGAGATTTCTTAGCATAATACTGCCTCGTATGGATTTTACTTTTAGGTAGAGCTGGACTTATTTATCAGAGGGTCAATATTATCCAGGGCTGCAACCATTGATTATTTTATTAATCGAGTATTCTATCAATTATTCCACTGATTAATTGGATAAGAAATAATATACGCAGATGAACTGTTAAATTTTAACTTCTGCAGCTTTACTGCAGATCGTTCAGTTCCTCTCTGTACCGAAGCAATCGCTAGTGCTAATGATCGCTAGTGTTAATGGCGGCGCCCGCTAGCAAACTGTGGTGATAGCGATCCATTCTGGTATCCAACAGTTGAAATTCTGACGCCAGCGAGCACAACACACACACACACACACACACACACACACACACACACACACACACACACACACACACACACACACACACACACAGGTGTAGAGAGCAGTGGAGGCATGGAAAAACGTGTCAGCGAAGATCCGCTTGGTGTTAAAGGGTTGTTTTTTCCAAATGACAGAAATCCGATGGAGAACTTTAATGCTGCTAATGTGGGTGAAACGACACCTGAGCGCTGCAGAGTATAAACGAAGCATTGAAGCTTTGTTGAGGATTTTTTTATTATTGAATCATTTGAGTCACTCGAGGAATCGTCGCAGCCCTAATATTATCAGCTGTTATTATTTAATTTGCCCATCTATTGGCATCCCCATTTATAACAGCGAAGAAATGAACATTTAAAAAGTAAAGTTTTTAGGGTCGATGTTGCTTAGTTTGTCCACCAGAGAACACACTGAAACTTCCCTGTTGGCAACACACGTCTGAAATGCAGCAAACACAACAACCAGCTGATCCGAGCGGGCAGAGGGTAACATGCGAAATAAATAATTACACATAAACATCAGAGTTTAAAATCCCCAAATATCACTGTGGGTCTTCAAAATCCCAGATTAGTCGGGCTCTACTTTTAGTTATTGGCAGATTAAAATTGGCAGATTAAACAGGATTAACTTAGCCAACCACAGCCAGCCATCATTAGCAGAATTAATTACAAAATTTTCAAGAGTGGAAGTTGAGCTGGTCTGCAGGCCTTTAGACTAAGACCTGATTTAGCCTTTTGAGCTGAGCCTCTGCAGAGCAGAGTCTACGGTCCAACCTACTTAATGGCCGATGTTGTTGACGGTGCTAATTACCGTGTGGCCGTGTCCCGGTGTTTACCTGCGGTGCCGTGCACATCAGTTTAGGCGTAGGGTTCAGAGGGGTTTCCGGTTACAGCATACATTTCCCGCTGAAGCATAAATCCCCAGTAAGGCCGTGTTTAACTCACTACCAGATGAACCTGGTCATCCTCCACCTCCTCCACTCTCCTTTATGATTGTTGGTTTTTCAGTTTGTTTTGCTGACTCTTTGCAGCCGTAGTTTAAAGGTTATTATTAATCTTTTATTGTCTCTTCTCTCAGATACTCAAAAAAAAAACAAAAAAAAACTTTCTGGTTCCTTTCTTAAAAATGGACCACAAGCCTTTCATTCAACAACAACACCACATAACCCCATAAACATGGGTCACATGCCCAAGTCCATGTTAATACCACTAATCCTCGATGAGATCAGTTTTCTTTTGTCTGATCCAAGGCCATATGAGACGAGCTCAGCCAAGTGCAGATCCTTCAGCTTTATGACAGAATCACAGATAAACACATCAACTTCCATAGCAGCGCTGAGCCCAGGCGATCCCTGATAATAATGCAATACAATATATCACAGCACGGCACGGATGCCACGATATTTAGCTGGGCTTAAACACACCTCAGCTTCTCTCCTGAAGTACAGAGCAGGGACAAAACCCGGCCAACGCCAAACAGAATCACAGGGAGCTTGTTAGAGGCCGGGACAGGCTGTGGGTCACTCTGTGGGTCACTCTGGGCCTCTTAGGAATTTTTTTATTTTTGGAATTCATATTTTAGGAAAGCTGATCTGTGTAAAATGACATCCTCATGATGCAGGACTCGTAATAAGCTTAGTTTCTGATCACCGACATCAGGCGTGCAAATTTTTACATGTTATGTGGCATTTTTGCTCCCAACAAAAACAGTGAATTTTCTATAAAACGAGTATAAATAAGAACGGAAAAGCAGAAAGACAAAAACCAAAAACAATCATTCAACAGTGTGAGTTTATATTTGCTTGGCAGATTAAACAGGATTAACTTAGCCAACCACAGCCAGCCATCATTAGCAGAATTAATTACAACATTTTCAAGAGTGGAAGTTTTTTTTTTTTTTTGTCGTCTCAACAATGAGGACGACTTCGTGGGTTCCTGTTAGGAAACTATCAGTCTGGTCACAGCATCACCTGAATCGCACAGGTGAGCAGCAAAAATAAAACACCACAGAGACGTTTATGGGCCTTTTTCTGGTTTTAACCCAGGAAGATGCTGAAGGGTGATCCCTGCTACAGCTGCTCCGCCTGAGGCAACGTACCTGTTTGGATCCTCTAATGACAGACCAGGGCCAAACAGCTTAGTGCACTAAAGCAGTGCAGCTGGATGAACTGTGCTTAAATTTATTCAATATGCCTCCTTTCATTTGTTTGGTCCCAAATTAAAATAATGTGCAGTAACTTTAAACCAATGCTGGTTTAAAATGTAGTTTTTGGTGATTAAAATGCTCGTGAAAAATACATACTTCATACAATTATGTTGTTCATCCCATCTTCTAAACTGCACCCGTCAATAATGAGTATAATAATTTGTCTGATTATTCTATCTTTTCTGGATTTTTCATTGAATTGTTTTTGCTGTTTAATCTGATCAGAAGTATTAGGAGTTTGTTTGATTTATGAATAAAGGTAAAATGTCAAATAAAGTCAGCTGCCATCGTCCCAATACTAATTACCAAAATGTATTCTTCACATTAAACTTTATTCTAGTAAATTTGTTAAAAGGCAACATAAAAATAAAAAATTTTAAAAAGCTTCCAGCAATGTTCTTTATTCTTTAATTTTAGAAGCACCTTTAGGATTACTTATCCCAATGATGCTTAACTCTGCTTTAAGCCACATTCATCAGAGCCACTCGGTCTCCAAGTACACATTAAGGCCTCCTGAACTATTTCTTTACAAGTTTCTCATTTTTTAAAAAGTATTCTCTGTGAGCCATTATTTCAGCAAGCAAAGAAATAAAAACACAGTTTTTTTCCTTCTTTTATTAAATCAACTTATCACACTGTGAGAATCAAAAAGCATGATATATTTAGCAATTTGTCACTTATGCTTACTGAAGCAGAAGACACATCAGATAAGAACACACATTCAGGACAAAGGAGACGCGTAAGCGTGAGCCACCATTCATATCTTCATGTATCAGTGGATGCTGCGGCACCAACGGGCAGACTCGCTGAGCTGATCTGAGCATCCTGCACCAGTTCTGCACGGCTAGTGTCTCTGATGCAGCCGAGACAAAGATCAAGTGTAATCCATGGATGTGTTGAGGAGAGGCGACGCACCTGTGCTGTGTTTAAACCTTCTGTCCATCACCAAATAAGTCAGAGTCATCATACGTGTTTCACTAATGCTACTGCTTCACCTCGGGTCTGCTGAGAAGCAGCTTTTGCATCCAATCAGGTCATAACTAATTAGGCAGCATTAATAAGGGGGGGTAATATTTCTCTAAAAGCCATGCTTTAGTTCATAACTCCATGTCTGGTCCATGGTTTCATGCTCACTTTATCAAAAAGAGACAATTTACATTAAAACAAATGGGCACTGAGGTCCATCATGTACATATGTCAGATTTAGCCATACAGGCTGAATTCATCTGCACTTCCTGTCAGGCTGACGGCATTTACAGACAAAAATCAAAAGCATCATCTACATTTAAGAGACAGACGCATATGAATGATCAGACAAAACCTATAAAATATTAACTGAGTCCAAACACATGAACACTACTACAGAAACATACCGAGGTAGTAAATCAATGACTTACAGTTGATCATAACTGGCTCATGAAGAAGAACATTACTTCTTTCGTTTTCCTATCGAGGCCACCTGAGCTTACAAAGCCATCCGTCCAACACCGGCCTCACATCAGCGATCGGCTCAAACCGGCCTAAACAACACAGCCTGCGATCAGCCTGTTCTCACCAGTAACTTCTCCTGACTCGCAGTATCAATTAATTACCTACATGAAAACATTCCTCTCTAAATTAGCTTCATTTTGATATAAATTTTACAATCCAAATGTTTTATTAATACAAAAACATCAATGTTCTTTCTCGGAACAATCACAGTGTGACGATTAGCGTTCCGATGGGCTCCTAAATGTGCAGATCGTACCCACGAAGGAATACGCTGCGATATTTTGTTACCAAACAGATCACCCGTGAAGAAACAAAATTTCTAGGAAGTCAGACTCCAGAGTTATTGTCTATAACAGCGCACCACATATCTTTTTTTTTTTGTTTCTTTTAAAAATGGGACACAATCAGAAAAAAGGTAAAACTCTACAGATCATTTTGAGAGGCATCCTATCACAGTCTGTTACAATTTGCACCCACAGACAACACGAAGAAGCTGGCTATTAAAAACCTGCATGACGATTGTTCAGGTCACATCTCACACGTCTGGATTTCAGCGCTGTGATTGGACGAACTGCATCATCAACAGGACGCTTGATTTTATTTTGCAAAAACACCAAAGATTATATTGTGAACNATGAAACACGGTGCAGCTTATGACAATGATTTTTTGGAATTCTGCCATAACAAGAGTCCCAAATTTCTATTACAGAGAATCAGAGAATTGTATGAATTTTGACCAATCTTGATGATTGTTTTTGTTATCCATAACTCCTGTAAACCTTTGACCGGTTTTTAAAAAATTCAAAAAGCATCAGATTTGCTCCATTTTTTGGTACATTTATATCACCATTTCAGTCTTAGTTTCAGAACTTTGACACCCCTGATTCATCTTTGACTTCCACGCAAATAATAATAATAAACTTATTATCTGCTGCAGTGAAAAGGCAGAGTGTCAAACTGAGCTATAAATTTTCTGTACTGTCAGCGTTTGCTCCACTCCCTCATTTCTCACAATTCAGTCATGCTAAGCATCCACCCTGACACCAGTGATAAAATCAAACATGCTCACCAAAATAAAAAAATAGTAGTGCAACAGGCTGAACCGTAAAGGCAGGCAGCTCCTGCTACACGATAAAATCTGCACCCACAGTGCAGCTGCGGCGTTTCTGTGTCGGCGGGTTAACCCGGTCCTTGAAGGCGTGGAATGCCCCACTGGCCCTTTGTCTTTTCTTTCTACTGACACTGTCACAGCAACTGTGTAGGGGCGTTCCCACGAGCCAATTAGCAAAGTGAACATTCCAGTCACAGCTTAACATCTAGCTCAATGCATGTGGTTCAATCAATCAGAGGGGCTCACGCCACGGAGTTGGTCCTTTACAGAAAACCGCGTTGCCATTAAATCTGTCAGAAAAGCAGCCGCGGTTTGATGGAATAAAGAATCTGAGCAGAAGAGACAGAAGAAACATCTCTGCTGGAAGAACTCAGCTTTATTCATTAAAGCTAAATGAACATATAGGAGTTATATGAGCATTTAGCACATTAGGGTAGGAAGGGGAGTGAGTCTATCAGAGTCATACAGTGTAGAGGCCACACTGTATGAATGAATATGATTGCACTGGATGAGTCAGCTGATGAATGAGCTGGTAAGTGCCAAGCAAAATTGGCAACTAATGCCACTTAGCTGGTAGGACGTTTGTATCCTAGCAATATTATATTTAAAGGGTAGTTTTGGTTTATCTTAACCAGTCACAATGGTTAATGTGGGTCACACTAACTTGTAAAGATATTCAAGAACCAGGGCTGTGGTTGGAAAATCTGTGTGTATGTGTATGCGTGACTGCA
>JASGAU010341958.1:0-10892 GCA_030220045.1 Australoheros facetus
CACCGGTCTGTCGTGGTGAAGAGGGAGCTTAGTGTAAAAGCGAAGCTCTCAATTTACCGGTCGATCTACGTTCCTACCCTCACCTATGGTCACGAGCTTTTTACATGTTTCCCATAGGCAATATTATTAGTAAACACTGCATACATTTTCATTGCTATGCAGATGATACCCAGCTGTCTCTATCTATAATCAGCCCCAATCTTATCTTAAAAATCTCATAGTGCCTTATAGAGCACTTCGCTCTCAGACTGCAAGCTTACTTGTGGTTCCTAGGGTATTTAAAAGGAGGATGGGAGGCAGAACCTTCAACTTTCAGGCCCCTCTACTGTGGAACCAGCTCCCATTTTGTATTTGGAAGACAGACACTCCCTCTACTTTTGATAAACCTAATAGTTAGGGCTGGATCAGGTGACCCTGAACCCTCCTTTAGTTATGCTGCAATAGGCTTAGGCTGCTATAGTTAATATTGTTTGCCTTTTGTCCTATCTCTCTATGCTCCCTTTTATTTCCCCTCACCCCCAACTAGTCAGAGCAGATGGCTGCCCATCCCTGAGCCTGGTTCTGCTGGAGGGTTCTTCCTGTTAAAAAGAAGTTTCTTTCCCACTGCCACCAAGTCCTTATTCCTAGTGGGTCGTGTAATCGTTGTGATATTGTAGGGTCTTTACCTTACAACATAAAGCATCTTGAGGCGACTGTTGCTGTGAATAAGTGCTATATAAATGAAACAGAAGTGAACTGAATAAAACCCACAGAGTATGCTCTAAATTTGTGAAAATGGCATTTTTGTATAGCAGCTAGTAGGTGCTGATGGTGTGTCGATTGGCCTGGCAGATTATCATCAGGGTGACATCAGCTCCCAGCTCTGAGTCATCTCTGCCCCTTGGACAGTGTGGAGACAGACAGCTGTGGGGTGAGAGGGGGGTCATCATCACCCACATATCAAACTAAATTACATCACCCTGACAAGCTCCACTGAAACTGAAAGGCTGTCTTTGTGAACTTTGCGAGATCCAGCAAGGCAACAAAGATATAAACTGCGCTGAGTCTGTGGTTAGTGTAAAAAAGAAACACAGGATATGCTAATTTCCCTTTTTTTAACAACTGGTGGTTCTTTAAAGCAGATTAAATTTTACTAAACACTACAATTTGATGTGGTGCCTGGGTGGCAGAGAGGAAAACCACTTGGCCACCATCACAGCAACTCAGCTAAGCAGGATTTGAAAAGAGTCTTCCAAACTGTAAGTTGAAAAAAAAAAAAAAAAAGAGCTACTGAACACAACATCAACTATCAAGTAAGCAGCGTGAAAACAGATGAGCAATTCTGTATATATCTTCTATCAGTTATATTACAGATCTAATTTACATGTTGTGACAAAGCTGTAGATGCAGGATGTGAGCTGGTTCTAACAGGATGTGCTCGATGTTTATGCGTTCAATTTTGAGTGAGTTGTCAGCCTGGAAGAGGAGAATGAAATTTTGAATGCAAATAGCATCCATCAGATCCATAACAATGTAGTCGCTCAAGCAAATTTTGTTGCATATTACTAAATAGTAGCTCATAGGAAAAAAAGATGAGTTGATTCGAGAAAGAAGTAAAATCTTTTTGTAAAATGACTAGCAATGAAACAAGAGTGTTGTGGATACCATGTAAGAGAGAGCAGCACTGCAGCTAAGCATAAGTTCCATCTCATCTGCGTGAAGAATGACACAGCTGCCAAGGACGTGCTGCTGAAATCAAAACAGCAGATATGTGTGTGTGTGTGTGTGTGTGTGTGTGTGTGTGTGTGTGTGTGTGTGTGTGTGTGTGTGTGTGTGTGTGTGGTCACTTTCCCTCCATCACAGCCTGTGCATATGTGCTGTACTGCTTAGCTGCAGCGGCCTTCTAAAGGAAAAAGTCAGAATTTAACTGCTCCCACTTATTTCACAGATTTTCCAGACAAATAATTTCAGGTTTGTGCCCACTAGCGCCAACTCTCTGTCCGTCCCGGCCTCCCTGGCCTATAATTATATGCCATTCATTTGATTTGTTCATTAGGTCAAGCCTCGACTGGGTAGAAGCGAAACGGAACCCTCTTATTAGTGGCTCATAGCTGTACTCTCTCCATGGTGAAGTGGAAAACAACAGAGGGAGAGGGGAAGCTGGTTGGAAGATTTTTTTCTTCCTTTTTGTAACCTGACTGCACCTCTTAATGATGAGAGGCAGCAGAGAATTTACGCATACTGTGACAACAATTGAATACTACTGTACCAGTACCTCTCGCATAAAAACACAACTGTGGCATAAAGACATGAACCTCTAACCTGCTCATTCTAACTTTCTAAATTTCTGGACATTTTTGTCTGGCTTTTCAATAGCTATAAAACTCCTCTTATATATTACCCCACATTCAATTATAAATGTCTGAGCTCTTTCTGCAACTGCTGAAAATTATCAGTAATTACATCTGACAGTTACGGTCATGAAATGTGCCTTGTCGCTGCAGCAGGATCTTCTAACAGATATGAAGTTATAGGTGTAGGAGAGATCCTCTGCCCCATGTTTCTCTATAACTCAATAATCTGACAGCGTGGTGCACAGCATAATGAGTCTCTGCTGTCTATTGGTATTCTCAGGACTAACTAGAGGCATTCATATTGTACAATTATTTATTCATAAGTACGGAAAGGTATGCAGGTTGATGTCCTCTGCACTCAACTTTCTTCAAATCAAACCAGCTCATGCTAACCATAAATATGCATCAAAGGATTTTATTAATATTAATTCATACATAGCATGGCCTCAGTTAAGTTCAGAATCCAGCATTTATTTTTTATTTTGTCCAATTTACATTAGATTTTGCTTACATTTTCTGAGGCTACCAGCAGAAGGTGCTCCCAAGGCTTCTTTGGCCACTGCTCATGTATAAGACACCACTAACTGCCTTGGAAAGGAGGATTAACACCTTACTTCGGAGATAGTTGTCAGTCCCCAAAACAACTTTACATCAATCGGCCTGTACAGCCCTGGGAGCAAGTTGCAACTGCCCATAACATCGGTGATTGAAGAGTTCAAAGTGGCCAAAGCCTAGCAGATGGTGATGTTGTTGTGAGACAGTAGCGACCAACTGGTTTGCCGAGCATCTATCACCATCTGTGCAGGACAGAAGTAGGCACCAACCACAGCCATGGTAGAAGCAGAGGCAAGACTACGCCACAAGGACATTGTGGGGTCTGTCAGTCAAGGCAGGCTGGGTCTAACAGTCATAACTAGCGTAAGTTTGAGGGACGCTAAAATCAGCCTTGTCCAGGAAGAGCTGCACCTGGTGGAGGAAGAATATTGAGAAGCAAAGCCAGTGTCCATGAACAGCTAGGGGAGGTGATCTTGCTGGGGTGGTGCTGGTGTTCAAGGAAGGTCTTTGGGATGGAGGGATATGTGGGGCATGACAAGAACTACATAAAATTTCTCCTGTGCTCCACATATGACATTTTACCACCACCAGTGAACCTCCACCGCTGGGGGCTGGCTGAGAATCTAGGGTGCACGCTGTGTGGGAGACAGACAAACCTGGAACATTTCATGCCAAGCAAGCCTGGCCGATGACAAATTTAGATGGAGGGATGATCAGATATTGGACGAACTGGCTTCAAGTCTGGAGGAAGAGAGGAGAAAGACCTGTAAAAGAAGCACTTTGCTTGATCAGGGTCATCAGTGCAGGGGAGAGCTCTGGCAGAACATCAAGTGGCTCAGGTATCCTGGGATCTACTGCTGACTGGGAAATGTTGACCTCAAGAGACAACTTTCCAGAGGAGATTACCATCTCAACTCTCAGACCAGATATAGTCCTGTGGTCCAGAACACCTAAGCAAGTGGGGGGGGNGTTTGGAGCTGCGTTTCAGCTGGACAAAAAAGTTCCATCAGAGTTTGATCCACCATGCAATAACATCTGGAAAGTCTCTGATTGGCCACAGCTTCATTTTTCAGCATGACAATGATCACAAACACACTGCCAACACAGTAGAAGCATACAGGGTAGAAAAAACACACAGTGGAATATCATCAGTCATGGATTGGCCTCCCCACCGCCTGGACCTCAACATTATTGAAGCAGTATTGGATCATCTTGACAGAGTACTTAACAAAAGGCAGTCAACATCAAGCATCTGGTTTCAATGCTTGGCCAATAACTGTAGATCCCTGCTCATTAGGAAAGAATTGATCCTGAGCTGAACAGGGGTCTCAGTAGCATGTGGAAGAACCATACACAGTCACAACAGCTTGGCTCCCCCTCATGCTGGTCACGAACTGCTGTGGGATGGCATCCCATTCTTCAACCAGCATTTGTCGCAAATCAGCCAGTGAAGTTGTGTTGGTCACTCTGGCACAGACAGCACACCCAAGCTGATCCCACAAGTGTTCAGTGGGGTTGAGGTCAGGACTGCAGGCAGGCCATTCCGTCCTCTCTTCTCCCAAATTCTGGAGGTAGTCTCTGATAAACCACACTCAGTAGAGGCGAATGTTGTCATCTTGGAGGACAGAGTTCAGTTCCAGACTGTGGAGATATGGGACTGCCACTGGTCATCTCGATGTTCCTCTGCATTGAGATTGCCTCCAACGATAAGCTTTGCTTTTCCTGTGAGGGAGATGCTGCCCCACACCATCACACTGCCTCCACCAAAAGCTGTTCCACTACCGGTGCAGCAATCAGCATAGCATTCTCCACACTTTGACCCTATGAGCCAATTGCCATATGCAGAATCTGGATTCATCGCTTATTGTGCTAAGTTTACTATTTAGCTGATAATGGAGCCAGAAATAAAGTCAGGGAGTCACCAAAAAAAGTTTATATTTCATCCTACAGAAGGTGCAAATGTTGATGCCAAATTTCATGCAGAGCCACAAGGTTCACTCAAAACCACGATCACCAATATTATGATGGTGCTGAAAAATCAAACAGTTGAACTGAAGCAACAGGCCATCCAGAAAGTCCTTATTGAGATAGTTCACTGTGGATAACACACATAGGGACACGGCCATTGAATGAGTCATCCTGCCAGTGAGCCTCCAAAGATACTGAGGGTGATATTAACATGTAGACAAATTAAAATTCTTCAATGAAAACACAAGAAGGACCACTATATTGCAGTAGTATTTTGTAGTCTTCCTGCATTATGACAAACACCTTCTCCGTTCTACAAGCACAGACACACACACACAAACATATTTTCAAATCATTTTTGCCAACTTACAGAAGCGTTAGTCCATAAATCAGCATAAAATAATAAAACAGTAAATTAAATCCATATTTCAGGTGGTGTGAATGACAGTGCAAAAGCTTGGAGGACTCTTCCCATGATATCAAAAGCCAGTTTCTTTATTCTTTACACACACACACTGAGATTAGATGAGAGCTGCTTTAACGGACTGTCATATCAACACGGAAGCATTACACCCCAGCGGTTTTCATTCAAATGAAAAGTACAGTAGAGTACCTCTGAGAGTGGTAAAAGATGAGGTCTTCAGATCACACACACACACACACACACACACACACTGCCTTTCTTCCTGTGACAGCAAACTCCCATGTCATCACCCAGCACTGCAGGAAACAGAAGCTTTATGCACCATCAGGGTGTCAGCATCCACTCCTTATACATTTATTGGGTATGGTGCCGCTGTAATTAAAGTCCCCTTTCAGCACTCCACACACCATGACCTTTTCCATTGCAAACACTCATTGTCTCAGTTAAACCCAAGGCCTCTCTATTGGGACATAAATAGACATTTTACGCTGTTGAAGAAGAAAAATGGATCCAAATAAATGTGAACAAAAAAAAAAGTGTTACAGCCTCATGTGAAAAATGAGGCTTGATGGTTTTTAACCATTATTATGAGCGGGTGTAATCTGCAACTTTAGCAATAAAGATTTAAAGAGACAGAATGCCCATGATAAGCACGATCATAACCTGTAATCAGAAGATATGCAAATGATAGAGATGTTTCCCCTGACACTGCAGCGCCAGTTGTCTTCTGGGTCCCTAGGAACTCTCCTGTCAGCGCTCAAGTAGGAGAATGGGAGTGATGACAGAACGGCCCGTTTGTTTAACGTGTCACTAGAACAGCAGCGTTGAGAGGGGGAGAGCAGATGGAGGAGCAGAGCAGGACGGATTTCCATCTAGAAAAGAGCATTGTCCTCTCAGTCACTAAAAGACACTCGAGGCGCAACACAGAATCCCAAAATGCTCACTGCAAGCAGATGCTGAAAGGTTTGCCATCTTACACAAATGCCACACACCTAGTACGTCTATCAAAAAGTTAAGAGTTTGCGAGAGTATCATTCCCTTGGTGCTTCAATATTAATAATGCACAGTAAAAGATGCGTCATTATACACCACAGTTTCCCTCCATCGCTGGCTTACAGATTAAAAATGTGAGCAGACACAACGTGTGAGCCCCTTGTCTGTGAAATGGCACCCTATTTTGTTCTCATTTAAGCTTTTTATATTCAGTAAGCGGGAGAGGTACAAAGGGCCTAAAGCTGTCTTGGGTCATTAAACCCCACATTTTCTTTCTTCTTTCAGAATGTGTTTTCTGGCAGTTACAGAAGGGAAAGCTGACAGATTAGACAGGGAGCTCCTTCACAGGCTGGCTGTGGGCTTCGGGAGGGTGGGCTGCAGCGCGGTGCTTCGGGCAGCAAAAACCATGCCTGTCACTGTTTGATGGGCCAGTGCAGAAATGCAGTCATGGGAAGGTATGATTGATGATATTATGTACTCACACAGGATCTGAATGCCAGCACACTCCTGTGATTTAATCCCTGTTCTTTCATCAAACATCTAGCCATAGCAGATGGACTGTACGACACCAACCCCGGCTTTCCCAGAGGCCATCACCGTAAGGGGCAAGGCAGACGTTGCTAATCTTTTCTCTGAATGATGAGCTGTAATGCATACAACTATTCATTCATTCATTGCCAGCAGAATGGATTAAAAAAATACCAAAGTGTGATTAAAAGAGCAGAATTGAGTTGAGGCTAAATTATTTCTTTTAATGTATCAAAAAAATATTGGAAAAAAGGCCTCCACTTATACATTTGTCAAGCAGAAAACTTCTTTCACAAAACGATGATCTATGTTTTAGCTTTTATTAAAAACACACTAAATTCAGAAGCAGGAAAAAAAGCATCAAGGAAATTAAATTGGCTGCTATTTTGTCCTGCACACAAAAAAAAAAAACCTTGAAAACCATTCCTGTTTGACAAGACTGCCCCCTAGTGGTGATTCACGAAACTTAATTTGTGCATACAGATTAGATTAGATTAAACTTTATTATTACAGGGGCATATGGTATCATTTTTTTAAATACACAGACATAAATCCCTTTGTTTCCTGTTACAAAGTAAGACACAAGGGTCAAATTATGCATCAACACCATGACGAACAAAAATTTGGGCATGAGAGTAAAAACTGTCAACTGGCAGTAAATCCAGGCTGAGCAGAGCCACACAGCTGAGATTAAGCGAGCCATCCCCCAAGTCAGACCACAAAGAGTTCGTTGTACTTGGACATCATATAAAGAGGAGGAGAACAATTCTGGCAGCGATTTTCAATTACAGTCTGGTCTCAAAGGCCTCAGAGGTTTTGTGAAATTTCTCCCAATGTAGGAGATACAATTTATGTTAAAGCTCAGACACTCTAGAGAGGAAAGTGACAACATAAAGTGAAGACTACTGTCACAGAAATTGCTGTAAAATATCCAAACAGCTGGCACACAAAGGTATGATCATAATAAAAAAATATAAAAGGCTACAGTAAACAATAGGTGTGTTAAAGGCTACAGTTGAAGTCCATACACAATGGGACAGTGCAGGACCCACACAGTCCAGATGTAACAAGAAGTGACAGTCTCGGCTCTCACTGCAATGACATTTTTACAGAGGAGGAAGCCTACCTGAGCAAAGGAAGACGCGTCAGATCAAAGAAGAGGTGGCCGCTGATGCATCATTGGTAGCGACAAATCATCATCAATACCACTCTACCACATTATCATCAATCTCTCGCTGGAAAGACAAAAGTATCTCTCTGTGCTAAATCACGAAATCAATGCATTTCTATCACTGAGAGGAATTGGTCTGCTAGTGATCTCTGTGGCTGAGTAATGTAAAATCTATCGCAGGTTAGTCCACATGGCCTGGACAAGATCAAAGACAAGACCCCAGAAAAGTTTGTATTGATCGGAAGCCACTAGGTTGAAACTGAAGGAGTGGAAATGTGATAGGGATTTGATACACTACAAACTGAAGATAAATTATCTGATATATGTGGGGGAAAACAGCAACAATGGCACTAAATAATTTCTAATACAACTAAATTATAACTATGTGGCCACTTCATTACTAACTGCTCTGCCAAATCTGTCTCTACTGCCAGCAGTTCTTCTAAAAAGATACTTTCTTTGTTTAATAAGCACACTCGGCACATCACACATTTTCAGAGCAGTATGATCCCATTTCAATCTGTGCAGCTTAGAGACCCCAATTTAGATATACACTTTGAAATTCTTGGCCACGACACTCTATTTGTGTGCTAGTCAATGATTTCTATTCAAAAAGTAAAATGGGAAATGTAGCATGAAACAGTCCTTCAGCCCCTTCCTCTGTTGTTCCACTGTTGCAATATAAAATCCACACTTTCTGAGAATCCATAGTTTTTAAGCTGTTGAGGTACACTTACCTTTGGCCACTTGGGATTAAGCTCACAAGCTTTTTCAGCATCTTCCAGGGCTGCTTGGTGTTGGCCCAATTTGAGAAAAGCCGCTGAACGGTTACTGTACAGGATACAGTTCTGGGAGTCAGCCTGCAATGCATCACTGTACAAATGAACAGCCGCCTGAAAGTCACCTCGCTGACACGCCTCATTGCTCTGCTGCACTTTCTCCATGAACTCGGCTTTGCTGAGACCGAACCTGGCCCCGTCGTCTCCAGGAACACACCGGATAGGTCTGCCCGCTGTCCGGGAACCGAAGATTGAAAACTGGAGAAAAGGACATTAAGAGCTTTGATCAGTCTCACTGAAAACATATCACAGCACTCAACCGACAGGAATTCCTTTAAGCATAGACCTCAGTGAGTGGTTTTCCAAGGCCGATATTTTAAGTCGGAAGAACACAAGTGAAGCAAATTTCATTAATGATGGCTCAGTTCCATTAAGTGTCCTGCAAGGCAATGACAGTGAGCCAACACGCACACTAAAAGGAGCTTGTACATGGCTCATTTAAATGGAATGCAGTCATTTTTACGGTGATCAGTTACACCTGTGCTTTTGCTGCTGCAACATGCCAAAATGTCTGCTGCCCACTGATACCAGCACAGTACTGAGAACATGCACCTGAAGCATGAGGGAGTGCTAATGAATGAAATGAATATGAAGCAGGGTGTTTCTGAAAGGGTGCATGACACGGAGTCTACGCCAAACCCTGGTGTGCCAAAATAAAATGAATATGCGGTGCTCCTTGAGCTCAATGAACCCTTTTCACAGCAAGTATTTTGATATGTCACATCAGGACACAGGAGCAATTTAGAACATTACTGCCAGCTGAATTTCACATAGTTTTGCCAACCCCTGGAGCCTCATTTTGTGCGTTCTAGCTTAGCGATATGGCTTCTGGAGAAACGACTGCTTGTGATTTTCCTGTGTTGTCTGTTGTAAAGAAGAAAAGAGTGCGGTTATGATACTGGCAGTGCGTAACTAGCGCTGCTGTAACTCCTGCAGACGTGTTGCTGCAATATGACTCAAATCAAAAGCTGTCACAGCACAAGGGGCCGCTGCAAAACATCATTCCAAAGTATAAAACGCTTTATAATACACATCTTGAGTGGAGGATCTGTTGTTGTTGTTACAGTTTAAATAAAGGTCATCCAAAATAATCCCAAGTTACACAGACATTAACTATTTTTGTGCATATATCAACTTTAAATGAAAGCACACTTTGTAATTATAACTTCCTGTCACTGTATTTCACAACAAAGCCCACAGCTCTTCTGCTTTTTTTGTTCTCACACTTTTTATTATAGCAATTTAAACATGCAACATCACTGTGACGTTCAGTTTTAGAAAGACATCTTCACTTCACTGCTAAAGTTCCCACCACGGCAAATATAATATCTGTCTTAGTGGAAGCCTATCCATTTCCCCACTCTTGAACTAAAACAGCAGGAGAACCAAGTGTACTGATTCAGATCATACTAACTGCATCAAACCAGTAATCATCTGATTGATTACAGTAAGCAGGAGAGTGTTGTGTCCGTTTAACAGGGACGGCTGGCTGAGTATTACTGAATCATGAAATTCAGCTTGGGCTGCCTGTTTTTTGGGCTTGCTTCCATTATACCTCTTTCTCACCACACCTCCTCGGACTGAATTCTGGGATAGGGCTGGCTTGGTAATTACTTCCAGAGGCCCGGGGAGTAGAAGCAGCAAAAAAAAAAAAAAAATGAGTGCTTCTATGACAACCGTTAAATAACCTTTTGTATCACATGACAACAGAGAAAGGTTCCAGCTTTTCTTTGGGGCTTTAAAGCATCCTGTGTTTTATATTTCACCTCTAAAGAGCAAATTCAACACCTGAGGATTGGTAAATTCATGTAAGGAGATTTTTAAAAGAGGTTTTTGTTTTGTTTAGTTTTTTTAAAGTAAGTTCCGTGCAAGAGGTAGTTCAGAAACACACAAACAGGCTGAGTTTGTGACATCTGCACCACAACAGACACCATCGCCCAAGCCTGACATTCAAAGGTTTGCTCCCAAAGGAGAGTCTGGAGAGGCATCTATTATGGATTAGCGCTTCCAGGGCCCAAGAGAATGCAGGTTTTTGACAGGAAAGTTTGCTCTCTGCTGTCTGATCTGCTACAACATACGAC
>JASGAU010341961.1:0-10967 GCA_030220045.1 Australoheros facetus
CGACAGATCTTTTCAAGCTATAGCTCCCAAGCTCTGGAACAACTTGCCCCTCGAACTTCGCCTAGCTGACTCTGTCATTTCTTTTAAAAAACAGTTGAAAGCTTTTCATCAATTACTCTCATTGTAATCTGTTGTTTTACTGCTCTCTTTTTTTAATGTAAAGGTGTAATTCATTTTTTATATTGACTGTTTGTTCAGCGCTTTGTGACTTTTCTGTCTGTGAAAGGCGCTCTATAAATAAACTTTACCTTACCTTACCTTGATAAAAGGGTTCTCAAAGCATGGATGCAACCGTGTTGATTGGACAGTTTGAAGCTCTTTTTTGATACCCATCTGATGAGATGCACTAATTTTCCCTCTAACTTAAATGGCCTGATTATTTAATTAAAAAAATTACCAATACATTACCAGTGTTCTATTTTCATAGATATATTGTAAATCACCCTTAGATAAATGTTATTTTTGATGATGTGGCTCATCAATTGATGAGTAGAAGCTGTTTTTAATGCCCGCTAATCAGTGGTCCGTATAGATGGACACAAGTTCCTGTTCTGAAAAGCAAAGCCTGTACGGAAGCGGCTTAAGCCAATCCCAGCGTCATCGGGCAAAGGAGGGGTACACCATGGAGAGATCTCCAGGACACCATGGACAGATCTAAGTAACCTTCTGTCAAAGGTTACTTAGATGTACATTAGAATCCAATCTAAATTGAATAATGTGGTCACATGAGGCACCATCAGTGGGTAGTAAGAAGTAGATTCACCATCCAGCTGTACAGGATGCAAAGTAACCCCCCCCCAATCTTCTCTCTCTCCCCCCACAGGCCTCACTATATCAGAAGGTCTGGGTTCAGCTGGAGTGCCATCCTTGTTAAATGGAGCCAACAGTATTTGCACAGTGGGATGAGGTAGTAGGTTGTATAGTTTTAGGGTCACACCCGCACTGGGAGATAACTATTCAACCTACTGTCTTTCTCAAAGTGTCTAATAGACGTCTCAGTGGTTCCTCTGTGGATTCTGGAGGTCCTCTCCCTCAGCGGTGCTCGGTATTCCAGCTGCTCCTACAGTGTGAGGTAGTAGATTGTATAGTTTTAGGGTAGTTATTTTGCCCTCTTTAGGAGATAACTATACAATCTATTGCCTTCCCTGAAGAGTGGAATCTCTTTTATTTCAATGGAATCATTTTCATAATGTAAGAATCTTGTATGCTTCATATTTATATAGATGGCTTATATTTCTTTATCTCTACCTCATATTTTTATAGCTTTTTTTAAATTTTCGATTAATTTCTTGTTGCACACTGTGGGTCTGGGAACGGTATTTTGATCCTGTTTATGCTCTTTACATATTGCAGAACTGACTTTGAAAAAACTCCTGCACAAGTTTATCTTTGTTTCCTGAGCAGCAAAAGGATGAACTTGTACGATGTTTTCACACCTGTAAGAAGGATCTGTTTACTCAGTCGTGTGTTTTGTGTGTCTTTGTAATAAGCTCTGATATGTTGAACTACTGGAATGTGGATTGATGTATAAATGAAATGGTAGCATTTTTTCAGTGTTGTATTCCTTGACCTTCCCAGTTAAATGTGATCCAGTAATTAAAAAGGTGTGGACTGCTGTTATTCAATAAGTGCATACTGCTGCACAATGAATCTCCAAGAAGGAACTAATCTTAAGGGACATAAAAATAAATATGTATATAAAACACTGGCAGGTTTAGTGCAAATGATGCACTAATGATGCCCATTATCAGTGAAGTTTCACTGGGAAGGCAGATAATGGATTGTTACTGATGCAATAGTGTATATGTAGCATTTTTATGGTACAGCTAACTTTGATACTTTTTGAGTATTTGAATGTGTTGTACAGGGACATAAGAATGTGTCATTCTTCTTTTCCACCACCATGTGCAGAGCCACTGGCTCCATTCACTGTAGGGTTAAATGTTTTAGGGTTTTCCTTTGTCATCTGTTTATAGTTCCTGGAAAATCTGTACACACTGATAACAAAGGCAGCATTTTCCCACCAGACTGTGCCCCCAAACAGGCTAACTGAATCCTCATTTTTGTGGACTGTAGGTCCATGGGTGTGCCAGCAGATGGTGCTAGAGTGCTTTGACAGCTCAAACCATCCCCTCTGCGCACAAGACCACCGTGGATCATTTACTGGACGTGGAAAGTCTGATCTGGTCTTGACTAATGTTTCTGCAGCTGTTTCATACTAAACCAATTATTGTTGGGCCAGATGTGCCTGTAATGACAGTTTTATTTAAACAAAGCATTTTATGGCTTAAGATAAGTTTCTAGGCTTGTTTTTTGGCTGCACACAGTTTCTGACACAGAAACTGTGTGCAGCCAGGGCCAAAGCCTACTATTTTCAGCTATGAAGTTTGAATTTCCAGTTAAAAATGCTTTCAACCATTTCAGAGTATTTTGATTGACAATATTTAACAGGCTCCCCGTACAGCACCTGAAAGACTCAGATCCTCTGTTACTCACTGGTAGGAAAGGTACTCCACTTATTTGCTAAGTAAAAGTAGTCTAAAAGCAAACATTATAAACAGGCTCCTGCAAGTAAAAAGCATCCAAAATTACAAATGTTCAAATATAAAGTTCCTCACTATTCAGAGGGTGTTTTGGATGTTTGAACCCTGTGGTGCAGAATGTTACGTGCCCACAGTTTAACATTCAAAGGTTTCAGATTCGTATCCAATCGTTACGCGTGTGCAATGAAAAAAGTTGAGGTGTAAGTGAGGGAAAAGATGTGTGTGCCATCTGATGAATTTCAGTTGTATTATAGAGACATCTTTTCAACAAGATTTTAGTATTTAAGAATAGATTAAATTTTAAAGAATGTAAAAAATAAAACTACACAGCAAAAATTGAGCTTGCAGTGCCAGTGTTGTACTGACTGAGGCCAAGATGTTATTTCAAATAAAGTGGTGAAATTCGTTTTGTGGTTTTGTGTAGACTTGAGGAATCATCTGTGGAAGTGCAGAAGAGATGTGTATATATATTTTGGTCAGAAGTCAGTATGCAGAGTTTGCTCTTTTGAAAGGGGATTGGTGTTTAGCAACATTTATGAAAAATTCATGACAAGGAAAAATGTTTACCTTTCAGTATGTAGTATATGGTGAACCCACTGATGTGCCAGTTTGTTGACTGAGAATTGGAATGGAGACTGATGAAGGATGTGGAATTAGGCTGCTGAACAGTCTCGGTCACAGCTTCTGTAAACAGTTCTTGCTGGAAAAACAATCAAACCATTACAAAGACAAGACAAAAAATATGTTTAAAAATAAAGTCTAAAAAGAAACATAAAATGACCACAAGAAAATGTCACCCAACTACACAGACCAAACAAAGTGGGAAACCCAAAAATGAAAACAAATTCAAACATGTAAAAAGTTCAGTGTGTCTTTCGCCCTGGCTCCCTCCCCTCACCCCTAACCACTTGCAGCAGATGGCTGCCCCTCCCTGAGCCTGGTTCTGCTGGAGCTTTCTTCCTTCCCACTGTTGCTGAGCGCTTGCTCATAGGGGGTTGTCTGATTGTTGGGTTTTCTGTGTATTATTGCAGGGTCTTTACCTTACAATATAAAGCGCCTAGAGACGACTGTTCTTGTGATTTGGTCTGGACTGTTCTGTGAGGAGTTTGCATGTTCTTCCCATGCTTGCATGGGTTTTGTCCGGGTTCCCTCCCACAGTCCAAAAACATGCAGTTACTGGGGTTAATTGGTGATTCTAAATTGCCCATAGGTGTGAATGTCAGCCCTGCAACAGGCCCATGACAGATGGGATAATGTCAATTTTTTTCTGGATAACAGACAAAAATAACTTCAAAGAGACACAAAGCAATTTTAAATAAGACAAAATGATATAAAATGATACAATATGAGTATAAACAGATGCAAAAGAAGAGACACAAAACAACTACAAAGAATCAGTTAAAATGACTCAAAATGACCACACAAGATGCATTTTTGCAAAATAACAAAACAAACAACGAAGAACTACTACGGAGGCACAAAAATGACCATAAAGAGACAAAATGGCAGTAAAAAGAAATAATCAACAAGACGTGACAGCAAGACACAAACAGGTGCAAAATGATCACACCCACAAAACAACCACAAAGAGACACAACAGCTTGAAAAAGACATAAGATGACTACAAAAGGATATGGCTACAACCAGTTACAAAATAACAGAATAACAGAAACAACTACTAAGAGACAGAAACTTTACAAAAAAGACTCAAAATGAACACAATGAGACACAAAATGGCTGCAGGTGCTTAAAAATGATTATGTGTCTACCGAGAGAAAAAAAAAATTATTACAAAAGTGTGTTTATGAACAGATGCAAAACGGCCGTGAAAAGACACAAAGTGATCCAAAAAACGAAGAAAAACCTTCTGAGACAAAATAACTGCAAACAGATGCTTCAGACCTGAGATAGCGCTGAATCGGTGGGAGGGGCTTTTATTTTACTACTAAATAAAAAGTAACGGCGCTCGGCGGTCTGCCAGTCACACTGAGTCTTCTGCTTTCGGACTGAGCTGCCATGCGTGAGCGTGAGGACGCGGCGGGTCTGTCCGGCTCGTACCCGGGTTTGCAGAAGCACACAGGGGCTGGAGCGTGTACCTGCAGGCTGTGAGCGAGTGCGTGTGCGCGGCTCGGAGGCAGCTCCTCCGCAGAACACGCCCTGGTAGAAAAGGTAGCCAGACACACACACTCACAGCGAGAGGCACACGCACACACACACACACACACTGAGCTTGATCACTGAGGAGCTGCTTTACCTGAAAACAACAGCCCCAATGGTCCCCTGTAGGCTCCCACCACCACCGGACTGTCACCAGATGAAAGCAGGACGCGTGTATTTCCACAAACTTTGGAGTTATTGTATATTCGCGTGTGGTGCTCGGAACACCTGGAGAGCCCGTGGGACTCGGCGGGAGGAGTAAAGCTAGTTGTTGCAGCAGCGGAGCGTTCATCCACCGGCAGGGCTGAGTACCATGAGCAGGAATACGCGGCGCTGGATTTTCCATTTTTTCCTGTGCCTCGGGATCGTGTATTTGAAAATCGGGTGAGTTATTAAGGAAGAGCCGCTTCAAGCTGTTGGTGTATATTTTGTTGATAAATTGGATAAAAGGGGAGATTCGAGTTAATCCTCTGCTGCTGTCCTTTGTGCTTTTACTATATAAATGTGTTGTTATAGAATCCCACGCACCTGGCGCACCTGTATCCATTTACATGTGGTTCAAGCATATGCAGTCTTCTCAGATGTGTGTACAGAAACACCTACAGAAGTCCCACAGGGAAACGCCACATTTTAACCTCTCACCTTCCTCGCAGGGGGCTGTCATCGGTGGTCGCGCTGGGAGCGAGCATCATCTGTAACAAAATCCCCGGCTTGGCTCCACGTCAGAGGACTATCTGTCAGAGCCGACCCGACGCGATCATAGTGATCGGGGAAGGAGTTCAGCTGGGGATCAATGAGTGTCAGTTTCAGTTCAGACACGGACGCTGGAACTGCTCTGCCCTGGGAGAGAGGACCGTGTTCGGGAAAGAGCTCAGAGTGGGTATGTAGTTGTCCACGCGTCACCCCAGGGACACACTTACAAAGGCTGATTCAGTGATTATTATCTCATTATTTTTGCTTCTTCAGCAGGTTATTTTATCCCGCTTTCATCGCACGTAGTTAGACTAATGCACTTAAATATAATTATACGACCATTATAACACCACTGAATATTTCTTCATGTAGGAGCTTCGTCTTTGTGGCATTTACAAATATGGTAACATGACTTAACATAACATATCTATATCATATAAATAATAATGCAAATATTTTTAATTTCTTAAAGAATTGTGTATTGTTATCTTTGCATGCTTTATGGTTACATGTCTCTTGCTACCTTCGTGCACTTTAGATTTTCTATAGATACTGATATAAATGCTGTTTGTGGTTTCTCTGTGCTTTTGTCTCCTCTGGAGACAGTGAACTGTCCGTCCCTCAACTCAGCAGGTCTCCTTCTGTCAAAAGGGAGTTCTTCCTCCACACTGTCGCAAAGTCCTGCTTAAGTGTCTTGAGGCGACTGTTGTGATTTGGCACTATATATAGAATAGAATAGAATAGAATAGAGGATCATCTAATTTGTTGGGGTTCTCTTTCTAATATTGTTCTTATATTGGGGGATTGTTTGAATGTTGGGGCTCTCTCTCTCTCTCTCGTTGTCAAGTCTTACCTTGCAATTCACAGCATCTGGAGACTTCTGCTGTTGTGAACTGATACCATACAAATAAAATAATATTAAAATGAATAATATTTTAATCAGATTTTTTTTTGTTAAACATGATAATCATGTAACAAAAATTTACATTGTGACAGCCCTAAAAAACCCCATCAGTTAAAAAAAGAAGTAATGGTGCTATATTTCAACTGATAAAATAAATCTTACAGTTATTACGTGCTCTTTTCCTCAGCTTGTGTGTTATCTTTAGTAGAGAGCAGTATCATTCTAGCAGACAGAGGGGAAATAAGCTGGACACTGATTGTTGAAAATTGCTTTTAATTCTCTAAAAATAGTTGGAGGAGACATTCCTCCGAGGTACTCGAACTCTGACACTTGGACAGATGTCTGTGAGTCTGAAGCCCAGGCTCAGTGCATCTGCTCTCAGTGGGAAAATAAGCCTCTGATTTGATCCTGTGTGTGGAACAAAGCTGGAGGCGATGCTCGCTCCAGAGACAGCACTGCGGAAAAAATTTGTTTTTAACAGGCCAGTATTCTACTGTCTAGTCCTTTAAGTTCAGCCTGTCATCTCAGACGCAGAGCTGAGGGTGTTGTTTTTCATTTTGCGTGTATTACAGCTCACGCTGGTCTTTGATTGCTGCTTTGTGCCTGACATACCAGTTTGAATGAGTCCACCAACCCATTTTCCTTTACCGCTCTGATTTAATGTGATGCATGCATTTGACAGCTGCAAAATACACATACCTACATGCTCTCTTTCTTTTTATCCACTTTCAGCGGGACCGCCTTCATGTATGTTCATAAAATACACCCCCTCCCCCCACCCACACCTCCCAAAAGCGTCAAGTTCAGACAAGTACTTACTTCTAGGTTTACAAATTTACCTCCAGGTTCTGCAGCTTTGGCAAAAGACGCTGTACGTAGAATGATTTTTAGTTCAGTGCTTCGAGGCAGAGCTGCACTCTTTATCATCAGATTTAAGTTTGCGAGTGAAGGTGAGTGCAGCGCTTTTCAGAACAACACAACTGCAAAGGTTTAACCAAGTTTAGATGAGAGTCGGGACTGAGTCCCAGGTGGAGTGCTGCTTGGGTCGGGCTGCCCTGCACCGAGTCTATCTGAATCTATTGTTTTGTTTCACTGAGCTGTGATGCTGATAACTGACAGAATACACCAATTTGGGATCATTGTTGGCAGCAGTGCAGGAGGGTACAGCAGTTTGGCATTAAATTCAAGCATCCTCCCCACCCACCAAGCTGCTGCTTGATGCAGCGAGTGAGCACTGGCTTCTTCTTTGCTGGCTGCACAGGCAAACAATTTGACAGAAAAAAAATATCTCTAGATCACAAATGTAAAGCCAGGATGCTCCTCTGTGTGATGTCCCATCTACTTTGAGATGGTCCTGGACCGATAGTGTGAATCAGGACACGGTGTGCTTATGTTCCAGCAAAGCTCAACAGCTGCACAGAAATGTGTTTGTGTGTGTGTGTCTGTGACAAAGATCCACCGAGTTAAAACTGGAGTGGAGTCGATAACAATGCTGGTGGATGTCACGCAGGGCTCAAGCGGAAAGAGAAGAAAAAGAGGAAACCTTAACTGAACATCAGGATGAGGCAGACAAGATCTACTCCAGGGTCAGTTTTATTTACATAAAATAAAGCTGAGGGCAACCAGATCAGTCAGCTTTAAGTTAAACTACAGTTAAATTAAGCGTTAGTGCTGCAGTCAGATAAAGCAGAAGAGCTATTTGAAAACGAGGCTACATTTAGACAAGCTGACAGAAACAAAAGCCAACCCCAGATTAGGGTTAACCACATGCAAAAAAGGCACATTTTCAGAAACTAGAAATTGTTACCTTTCAGTTGAAGTCGGATTGGCATTACAGTTTTCCTGTTAAAAGCTTTCCCATCTGGTTGTTCCATATAGGTGAAAATTCCCCCAAATAAGAGCCCTAACCTGAGTTGGGTCACCTGGTGGATGTTACGAAGTTAGAAGTTGAATATGATGATTTTATTGACCATTTCTGGATGCTTTCCACTTGCTCAGAAATGATCTCCAGTTTTAATTAAAATAACTGCAGTTGAACTGAAGAGCTCAGATTTATGGAGTGGAAATCCGTCCACGTAGGGAGGTTGTGCATGCCTCTCAGGTTCCCCTCAACAGGGTGGATCCCGGAGTGATGGCGGGTGGGACAAGGGCCAAAGCTGATGCCCGAGCATTTTATCTCTAATCCTGCTGCTTTGTGTTCATGTGTTTGGGGAAACAGTGGAATTATGCTTGCTCACTTACAGACCCGACTATACTTTATTATACATTCAGTACAACTTGCTTGCAAATACTTTCCTTTATTAAAGGTGTTCTTTATTAGAGCTGTTAGAGCTGCTCTTCCTGCTAAAGTTTATCTGCTTAAAGAGAGCTTGATTAATGAATGGGACTTGGCTCAGCTTGTGCATTTCATGATTTGGTTTGAGGCAACTATGAAAGGTATGTAAGGAGGCTTGACAGTGCCTGAAATAGTGAATCCTGTTGTCTGCGATACTGAATAAAAATGTCTTTCCTCTTTATTGCAGGCAGTAAGGAGGCTGCTTTCACCTATGCTATCATAGCTGCCGGCGTCGCCCATGCAGTCACAGCGGCCTGCACCCAGGGGAGCCTCAGTGGCTGCGGTTGCGACAAGGAGAAGCAGGGTTTCTATAACCAGCAGGAGGGCTGGAAGTGGGGTGGCTGTTCCGCGGACATCCACTACGGACTGGGTTTCTCCAAGGTGTTTGTGGATGCACGGGAGATCAAGCAGAGCGCCAGGACACTCATGAACTTACACAACAATGAAGTGGGACGCAAGGTAGGTTTGTGCAAGATGCCATAATCACCTGACAGCAAGCCATTTACGGGGGCTTCTGCAAGAGCTCCACAACAGCTGAACAGAGCCATGCAAACTGTATGTAATGTACAAGTAAACTGTATATTGCAATATGCAAGACAATGCAGGCAAATCAGAAAATACATACACACTGTCTTACATGCTGCTTGTAGTGCAAGAACTTCTTCCAGCTGAGTGGTAGGGAGCAACCTGGACAACAGTCTACAAGCAGTCCAGTTTCAAACATCCCTCCCTGAGTGAAAGTAACGAGATCAGGGCTGAGTGCAGCAATGAACCCTGATTGAGCAGCCTGCCTTGAATGAATGTAACTATTAACTGTTGTAATGTGGATTGCTCACATCATAACTGATATCAGATCCAGCACTCTGGATCAGTTAAGAGCCAACACATGTAGTTAAGCAAGCACATCCATGTTCACACCTACAGACAGTTTGTAGTTCAGTGTTTAAAATGTGCTAAATCTGAAAATGCAGACATGATGTTGTAGTGTGTACAAGGGAAACTTAACTTTGTTAATATGATGCTGAGTAAAGTAGAAAAATAGGATGAAGAAGCACAATGAGGGCTTTAGTCAGGAAAACTATAAGAGACAATGGATGCTCCTTGTGGCTTTGGTGCAGCTGTGGCTCAGGAGACAAAGTGGGTAGTCTACCAATCAGTAGGTCAGTGGTTCGATCCCTGGTTTCTTTTTCTTTTTAAACTTTATTTAGATAGGGACATTACACAATAAAACAACCTTGCATAAAACCAGGAGAGATGCACTGTGCCAGGTTTTAGCAAAACTGCTATTTTCCCACCTGTAGTCTCTGGGCAAGTAGATAGAACAATAAATAAGAATTACGTTAACTACAAACACAAAGATTTAAAACCATCAGAATCACCACATCCCACCCACCCCCACATAATTATGACAATTAGTGAAATAGAAATACTAAAACTATCAATTGTCAAATCCAAGATCCTAAAAACCCAACAACTCTCCAGTCCTTCAATTACAAATATATAATATACATCAATTCATTAACATACAATCCAAAATTTACCTTCATTCACAAATGCATGCATTTTTGCTGTGACAGTATCCAATGTTGTGTGGAACGTGAAAAAAAATACAATTCATACACATCAGCAGCTCTGTGTGAAGAGAATTCCACTGATTTATGGCCGCAAATGAAAAAGAAGATTTTCCAAATGAAGCCCTACGTTTAGGAAATACTGCGCTCCTCTCTTAATTGGCTTGTGTTGCTTTTTCAGAGCTAAGAAATGCAAATTCTTTTAAAGGAGGAGGGGCAGCATTTGACATGCAGTTCTCCAGTCTGCATGTCAAATGAACTTTCGGCAAGATACTGAACTCCGAATTGCCCCGGATGCATCCATTGGAGTGTGTGGGAATGTTAGACAAGGCACTTAGGTATAGAAAAGAGCACTTCTATGAATGTGTGTGTGTGTGATTAGGTGAATGAGGCCTGTAGTAATAAGTGCTTTCAGTGCTCAGTTAAACTAGAAAAGCGTTATATATAAGCACCAGTTCCTTTACTTACAGCCTCGTCGATTAAACAGGAGAAAAAAAAATCTGACCAGCTGACTTACCGTATTTTCCGGACTATAAGTCGCTCCGGAGTATAGGTCGCACCAGCCAAAAAATGCACAGTAAAGAAGAAAAAAACATATATACGTCGCACCGGAGTATAAGTCGCATTTTTTGGGAGGGTGGGGGGGTGATTTGATAGAATCCGAGACCAAGATCAGGCCGAATAGGGTTACGCCTACGGTATGCTAACGTAACACATTCAGCTACATGACGCACAACGAACTGAGTACGTGTCTGGTATGTTAA
>JASGAU010341963.1:0-19352 GCA_030220045.1 Australoheros facetus
AAGAAATTAGATCCTTAAACTTAGTTACAGCACTTTCAGAAAGACTTCTACTGTAATAAAACTTATTCCCCACTGCTGTGTAATCCATTAAAGTAAATATTATCAAGTTAGAATTTATGAGTATGTACCTCAGCTTTATTATTACTATTATTATTACAGCAGAGAGAGGTTAAAATAGAATTAGTCCATTTTAGAAAATAGGTGTACAGCCATGATGTCCTCCCTGCACAGCATTATTGTCTACAAGTCAAAGTCTCTTCGGAGCAGCCGTCCTGGACGGTCTCTGTGCTGCTTCTAAATTCCAGTCAGCAGTCGTTAATGTGCATTTCCACAGCAATGTGCGCTTCTGCTTATTAATGCAGATTTTAAAGGCCCACAGATGTTTCCTTCAGGTTGTCATAGAAACCCTGTGCAGGCTGAGTGCTTGGAGGAGGATAAATCATCTCCTTGTTTGGTATAAAATACAGACGAATGAAAGTACTCAGCTCCAGCAACTCGTGAACAGGCTGCAGCTAATCAGGACAAGAGGACTCACGGCGGTGCCACGGACACTTCAGCTGATATCGGCTGCCACGACACATCTGAGGCCCTGCTTATTGTGCTTAGATGGCTGCTTAATCATAGGAAGGTGGATTTCATTTCATCTAAATCGCAGAAGAACATCATGGTCCCACAAAATGTTTCTCTATTTGGTTTTTGGTTTTTTCCGAAGTTTGTTCTTGTGCCATCATCACCTTAAAATATATCCAATGCCTTGGTTCATGACAGCTGATGTGACACATATGAATGCAGAGCATCAGCTTCCTGCAGCTGTGTATTTTTTTAATTAGCAGATGTTAGCATGCAAATATGGTAAATTAAAATGGTTAACAAATTTTATGCATATCACTGCCTCCATACTGAAGTCTTAATTTGTGACTGTGTTGAGTTCATGTACCGCGGGCAGTGCCGGTGCCAGCATTTATACCTACACTGCTGTGTCGATTTCAGTCAATTTGAAAAATGGCGGAAGAATACATATAGGAGGAAACTCAACAGACCAATCACAGCAGTTTCTGTGTCCTCAGCCATATATTCCTCCATTTATTCAATATATCCATATATTCATTCAAACAAATAAATAGTGATTGATTGATTGATTGAATAGTGATGTTCTTGATTGAGCTGTCACTGTCTATTTAACGACACGACGACAGAGGTTTCCATCATATCGCCGAACAGCAGCTGATATATGGAAAAAAATAGCTCAATAAATGTAAATTACATTTTAATTAAAAGATTACATCCATGTAGTTGTTTTTAGGAGCATTAGTTAGAGATTGGCACAGGCCTTACTCTATCTCAGCAACCTGCAGCAGGCCCTTAGGCCTGCAAGTGTGTGCAAATTTATAATAAAAAGTTCAAATAATTCATTAAAATTAGTGAGAAAACTGATGAAACCATTAGCTAATAGCAATGAATTAACAGTAAAAGTAATTGATTAAAATAAATCACTAAAGAAATGTGACAATATTACAAGAATTTAAAAGATAGTAAAATATAGAGAGTGTCATAAGTAATGGATAAACATTACTTATGACACAAAAGTAAAAAAAGTGGGAACAAACAATATGTTTTTGTGACAGGCTGGTAACAAAGTGTTGAAGTTGTAGACACAACACTGGTTCATCCCCTGAGTTAGGAGCCTTTTTATGCTTGAATGATTGATGGCTCAGTGTTAGTTGGCTTAACAAACAAAACACATTCTTCTGAAAATGAGTGAAAAAGCAGTCAGTGTCCAAAGAAAAACACTGAAAGGCCTTCAGAAAGCTGAAGAACTGCTGCTCAAAAACACTTTTAAAAAGTGGCTCCTTGGAATGAGGGTTGACTCAAGACTTCTGCACAGTACCGAACACATACACAGGTGACGGAAGTGTTTCCCAGTTGGTTTTCTTTTTTGCTTCATTGTTGATATTAATGTTTTTGAAATGGTATTAAAATTAGTGTTTAAATAGCTCAAAGTTTATGAATAAAAATGAATTCCCAAATGTAAACAGTTGAAATAAATTTAGTAACGGATAAACTCTTTCATTAACAGACAAAATGACACCTACAATCCCGCTTCCGATTTCAAGTTAATGGATGAACAAGAGAAGCGCTTAAAATGAACGGACTTGAACATGAAAACAGGCACTGATGGAAGCTGACTGAGGGAAATGTGGGGACCCGTCAGCCTAAAAAAGGATGCTGCACACAAACAGTTTGGCTGCAGCGCTCTGTGCAGGTCATCTGATCTTTATTTAGGACTGCTCCCCTCTTCTTTTTTAGCTCAGAGTGAGCGTGCTGCCAATCGGTAATCAGGCCTGAGACTCTTCACATCAGTTTGCATTCAGCTCGTCGTTGACTGGCTGAGGGCTATAAATGAATCTGATGCGCCGTCTGATTGACTTGGAAATGCACAGTCAAGCCAACATGTAAGAGACAAGTGCACTCTGACAGGGTTTAGTGTGCCTCCTGACAGAGATGCTTTCCCTGCACCTGGAGACTAAACCTAATGAGGTGTGTAGAACGGGAATCACTGCTCGACTGTTTCACCACATTTAACTGGAATCATTATTTTTGGAAACAAAACACTGATTTTATGTTTATTCTGTTATCTGGGAGCCTTGGTGAAAGTATCCCAGAATCCAGCCCCTCCGTGTACACTATAATCACCTTTGCTGTGTATCTGGATCGCCCTAAACACACTCTGAGGACAATCCTAAAGTCTATTACACAGCTAATTCCCTTCAGTTTGCAGTGACAGAAGATACACAACAAAGCAAAATGTATCAGGTTTTCATCTCTACTGTTCAAATTAAAATATTTAACATTTACATCATATTTAAGTTAAAATGGCTTTAAAAAGTAAAGCATCTCAAATTCAATCAAGCAAAATAAAGAATAAAATTTGCTTTAAATCATTTAAGAAATAATGTTCAAAATAACTAAAATTATGAATAAAAAAAAAGATTTTTTAAAATCATTTTAAAGACTGCAAATGTACAGTGCAGTTGGCATATTAGACAGAAATGAACAGTTCAAAAATGCTTTTGGTGAGACACAAATAGTGCATAAGACATCAATAATCCAAGTCTCTGATATCCTGCTGTATGATCCACAAACATACGGAAAAATAAAACAGTGAAAGTGAAACTCCACCCAGTTTCTACTCATAACTCTCTCTGAATGCTGGCCAGTCGTACTGCAGGTCACATGTTCCCTGAAATACACAAATACAAACAGATGTCAGTTTTTACAAGTCATATTCTGGTATACGTGTTTTTGTCTCTAATATATTCACATAGAAGATAAATTGTTCTGCTGCTTCAAGGGAGCATTAGCTGGCTAAAATAGGTGCTCAAGTCTAAGCTGGGATTAGTGCTGAAACCTTGTATATTGCCAAGGGATTTCTCTTTTAACCTAATGCTTGCAGGTGATGCAGAGGCGGGGGCAGGGCTAGGTGGCAGGGTGAGCCTCAGGGGTGGCTGTGGCTCAGGAGGTAGAGCAAGTCATCCACTTATCGGAAGGTTGTTGGTTCAATTCCTGGCTGCTACTGTCTGCATGCTAAAGTGCCTTGGATACTGAACCCCAAGTTGCTCTCATCATGCAACCGTCAGTAGAAAGCACTTTGAAGTAGAAAACAGTGCTTGTGTGAATGGGTAAATGCAAATGTGTTGTATAAAGCGCTTTGAGTGCTCAGCTGGAGTAGAAAATTGCTAAGTAAGAACTAGTCCATTTACCTAATGACGCCTCTTTCTCTAATCACCCAAATTGCTGTTCATCAGGTGACTAACTCCCTGTTAATTTTAGCCTTCTACTCCTCTCACGTGGGGTCCTTCAGGGCTCGAACCCTGGACCACTACAGTTTTAATGATATACGATACCGTCTGCACACCTTCACTGTTATTTCTTGTACTGTAACAACTATAATCTTCTGCTAAGCCTTCAGCAAATCTCCTTCTTCACTAACATTAAATATTGTCCATCTCAGCCCTGGAGAAACCGAGGTCCCTGTGGCATCATTACACCAGCCCCCCATCAGCAACATGACATCATCTGCTGTGAGTCTTGCTGTTTTGTTTTGTTTTTGTTGTTGTTGTTGTTGGGTTTTTTTTTTTTGGGAGGGGGGGCATTTTTATCATCTGGTAAGGTCTATGATCACTCAGCCTCCCTGGTAACGTCTATGCCAGCACCCTGGCATAGACGTTACCAGGGAGGCTGAGTGACGTCTATGCCAGGGTGCTGGAAAGGAGGGTCCGCCCATTAGTCGAACCCCAGATCCAAGAGGAACAATGCGGTTTTCTTCATGGTTGTGGAACGCTGGACCAGCTCTTTATCCTTTCGATAATATTTGAGTGTGCGTGGGAGTTTTGCCCAACCAGTCTACATGTGCTTTGTGGACTTGGAGAAGGCATTCGACCGCGTCCCTCAGGGTATCCTGTGGGCGGTCCTGCGGGAGTATGGGGTGACTGGCCCATTGTTGTGGGCCATTCAGTCCCTGTACAACCGCAGCGAGAGCTTGGTCCATATTGTAATGGAAAATTAGTTTTTCAACTCAAATAACCTCTGTGTACTTCTTTGGTATGTAATTGTAATTTTTTAGCACAAAGATCAAGTGTGTGAAGATGAAAAAACTAATTGACTGTAAGCTGTGTCCAAGGCCATGACGCACTCGTTATCATGCAGGTGCTACATGGTAGTGGGAAACTGAACTCCCCACAGATAACAGAAGATGGTATTCAACACAATGATCCCTTTGCAAAGGTTAATTCTTTACTTTCAATAAATCATCAAAAAATCAGTTTGGTTTCAGAGCTCAACTTATTTTTTCCACAACACATATAGCTGGCAATAAGTCGGACTCCTTTCCTGTGGGTGTTGGACCAGGGCTGCCCTTTGTCACCGATTCTGTTCATAATTTTTCTAGGCGTAGCCAGGTGGTGGAAGGCTTCTTCCTTGGTGGCCTCAGAATCTCGTCTCTGCTCTTTGTGGATGATGCGGTCCTGTTGGCTTCATCAGGGGGTGGCCTCCAGCTCACAGTGGAACAGTTCACAGCCAAGTGTGAAGCAGCCGGCATGAGAATCAGCACCTCTAAGTCTGAGGCCATGGTCCTCAGCCGGAAAAGGGTGGAGTGCCCTCTCCGGCTCAGGGACGAGTTCCCGCCCCAGGTGGAGGAGTTCAAGTATCTCGGGGCCTTGTTCACGAGTGACGGGAGAAGGGAGCGGGAGATCGACACATGGATCGGGGCTGCTTCTGCAGTGATGCGGATGCCGCACCGGTCTGTCATGGTGAAGAGGGAGCTGAGCGTAAAAGTGAAGCTGTCGATTTACCGGTGGATCCACGTTCCTACCCTCACCTATGGTCATGAGTTTTGGGTTGTGACCAAAAGAATAAGATCATGAATACAAGCGGCAGAAATGAGTTTCCTCCGAAGGGTGGCTGGCCTCTCCCTTAGGGATAGGGTGAGGAGTGCAGCCATTTGGGAGGGGCTCAGAGTAGAGCCGCTGCTCCTCCACATTGAGAGGAGCCAGTTGAGGTGGCTAGGGCATCCGACTAGGATGCCTCCTGGGCACCTCTTGGGTGAGGTGTTCTGGGCATGTCCTACCGGGAGGAGGCCAGGACATGCTGGAGAGATTATATCTCTCAGCTGACCTGGGAACACCTTGGGGTCCCTCTGGATGAGCTGGTGGAGGTGGCTGGGGAGAGGGAAGCCTGGGCTTCTCTGCTTAGGCTGGTGCTCCCCCGACACGGCCCCGGATCAGCGGAAGAAAATAGATGGATGGATGGAACTGGACTTTCCGCTGCTCCCTCGTCACAGGGAGTCGCTGCGTCTTTTATTTGGCAAATTTTTATACCGGGTGCCCTACCTGATGCCACCCTGGGGGTGTTTGTGTCTCCTCCAGGGATCAACCCGGGGATCTTTCACTTGTTAGGTAAATGTGTAAGCAACTATACGATGGAGCAACTATGTCCATGTTTTCTATTGTTTATTATGGAAGCATAAGAAAATATGCTGGGATATGTCTATTTATGTCATGCATGTTGGGATGTGAACATTTCTTTAACTTGTGGCTTTTTTCCTAATTGTGAAGCACTTTTCCCTGAACTTAAAAAGTTATTTTCCTCACACCCCCACCATGGACTTTTCTTCCTGCCGCAATCTGGACGAAGGTTCTGCAACATTCAAAGCAGAACCATCAGGTTCTACAGTAGCTTTTTTCCTCAGATCATCAGACTGCTTAAAACAAAATGATAATACGCCACTTATACTGGATACCATATTTCCACAGGTCACGTTTACCATTGCACTTTATAGTATTTTTGCTGCTATATGTACACTTGTGTACTGAATGACAGTAAAGTCTGTTTAAGTCTATGTTTATACATGTGTTATACATGTCTGTTAGAGCCCTGACTTCAGTTCAGGAGATGAGACTTGAGGTGAGGAGGAAGAGGATTTATCCAGATGCAGGTGGCGTTGCCTCTTTCCTTTGCATTTTTAGGTATGATCCTTCATAGCTTGAGTCTGAAGGTGCAGGCATGAATTTAAATGTTCCTCCATGGCAAACAAATGCCTACAGCTTCTCGTTCACCCTTGGCGTACTCTGTATGTGGACGGTCTCTAGCCACATATGTAAACCGCGATTAGCCGGTAGGGAGATGTCCTTCCTGGCCACTCTATTCAAATATGGTGGGGAACATGGCAGCGTCCACAAACTGGTGCCCATTCTTATGCATTTTTAATAGATTAAATATACGTTTATGAAAATGCACCAATTTGTTGGAAGACATAATTATGCACTAATGTATGTTTATTTATGAGCACAATATTATTTTTCTAAAAAAAAAATGAGGGGAGTCCAGCCAGGAAGAAAGCAGCGATGCAGCAACCAAACACCATCAAATGTCAGTCAAATTCACTTTGGTGAAATAAGCCTCAGCACACAAAGGGGGCGGGTCCTGAGTCAAAGTAACATTAATTTTGAGGTGAAAGATTGAAGGAATGACCAATGGGAGCAAAGAACACTAATGACTGGACGATGAGGGTTTCTTGTGTAACCCACACCTAAATGCCCACTACAGGCCAGTTTTCAGGTACAAAGCAGTGCAGCGTAAAACACTTTAAAATCTGTGAACTTTCAATATTTTCTTAAAAAAACAGGAAAAAAAAGTTGAACGGAATTCCTTCAAAATTCAGAAAGTTTTGCTTTGTTGCCCTTTGAAAGGACCAGAGCCAGTTTACTGCAAAGGTACTATATCCACTGATGACAAAGTATTTATAATTTGGATGATGTCACGTCAGTAACGGGTGTATTTTCTACTATGCATCTGTTTTAATTCAGTGCGTTTTGCAGCTCTATGTGCAGCTCACTCTATTTTTCGGAATGGGATTTTCCAAATTGAAACAATAAAATGCTGGTACTGTACTTTGGCTTTAGTGCGCTGCCTCTGGCCCCTGAGCACTCGGACCGTTGTGAGCAGTGATGGATGCACAGGACTCCTCCCCTTCCTCTGATCCGAGACCTGCCTGCTGAGTCTGCGCGGACTTCACCAGCAGAGCATCAGGAGCCAATTATGGACCGCCGGTATCGGTATTTTTAGTGACTTCTTCGCGGGACCGAGCGAAAGGAAATATTTCCGTGGATTTAAAAAAAAAAGAAAAAGTTATTTTTCTGTTCAGGAAGATGGGATTATATCGGAGGAATCGTAGGAGAATTGCTGCTTCGCCAAAATCAGTTTGAAAAGGCTTCAGACAGGTGACTGTTTATTCTGCTTCAGTGTGCAATAGTTTAGAAACAGTTTATGGGAAAAATGCACTAATAATACAGGTGTGCTTAGCATTTGAAGGCATTATAATCGATTTTAAAATGAAGTATTATGTTGCACATTTTCTGTGTGCACAACTAGTAACTTGTAATCATCAAATAATGAAGTTCAAAGGTTTCCATTTGTTTTAATAAAGGTTTCGGTAAAAGGTGAAGATATGAGCATGTTAGAGATGCAAACAGCCTCTGAGCTGCAGAGGAACTCATTTGCAGGGCTAAAAAGCATCACTAATAATAATTGAGGCTTTGGTTTTGATTTAAGAGTCCCCTCATCAGCGGCAGCTGCTTCAGACTGTGCTTTGTTGTAAATGGAAATATATGAGAGGACAGGCAGGGTAAATGTCATTTAGTTAAGACACTTTGGTCAGAGCAGGGAGTGATGTTTATATCGTTTATAGCCTTTATAGAGCTTTGTAAGCACCGGTTAGTGACCATTACATCCAAATATCAGGTGCAGTGGAGTTTTTATTAGTTAATTTAGATGTGATCTTACTTCCTGTTATATAGCTCTTTTCTGTGTGATGACTGTCATTAGAACCCCAGAAAGCATGAAAATGCAGACGAAGACTCATCCCAAAAACACAGACATGATCTCTGATGAGCCTCAGTGTCCATGCAGAGTGTCAGAATATGATGTAACTCACACTCACAGACGGACTGTTGCTTTTACCTTTTGTCACCCTTGTAGCTCTGAGCTTCTTGGCAATTCTGTCAGTGTGATTTAATTTAAGTGGGGACTGCTTAACTCCCTGGTATTAGCACTAATCTACATGAGTGCACGTGTTACAAACATTGGTGTTCCCCAGAGATCAGTGAGTCAGTATTTACCACCAGCACTACTAAGAAAAACCACAAAGAAACATACAAAATGACAACAAAAATTATTTAATCTCACTTCATGTAACACTGTGATGATGTTTTTTGTTTATAAAGTTCTCGAAGGGTTCAGAAAAGCCACACAGTTCTGAGTTTTATAAATTAACTGTCTGGATGAGATCTTCCTGCCGACTCCTGCAGCTGTACCTTGCTTCTTTTTTAAGTCTTTAACCTGCTGTACACACCACTGAACACTCACAGTGCCCCTGTAAGCCATAGCTTAGTTATTTTAAAAACCAGCTGATGGTTCACAGAGAGAGCGCACTGATCCTGTTTAGTGTTTAAGGACATTATCGGGATGTATTTTTAGGTGGCACTCTCAGACAGACAGTGAAGAGTAGTGTTCAGTAAACACATTAACGCTCTCATGAGTCACTGTTTTGCTGCTGTTTGGTTTCAGGCCCATATGATTCCAGCCAGCATGTTTCAGTGATCTTTCTGTGTACCTGTGTCCAGGCCAGCAGTGCCAGACGGGAGAAGATGGCAAAAGTCTGCAGTGAAAACTCCTTTTCAGCCAGACGGCGGCTGTCCACCAGCGACGATGAGCTTGCTGTCATTGAAAATGGGGAGAGCAGGTGTGACGTCAGCATTGCTGGTGGCAGGATTTGGGGGAACAGTTTTTCAGATCCTTAACTGACTGAAATGAGTCATTTTCAGTTGTTTTGTGAGATCTTGTCAATATAATGATTCCCCTCCTGCTGTCTTCCAGAGCTCACTCTCTTTGTGGAGACATCTCTGACAGAGTTCTTCCCTCAGAGTCCCACAGAGACTCGTTTACAGGTGCCGGGGCCATGGCCAGGTAAACACCTGCCGTGATGCTTTGATTGCCTGGTATTTACCAAAGGTGGAAAGAAACTGCACAATTGTGAAGTGTCTCCTAAATTACCAGTTACATCTGAGAAAATACATTATACTGCTCAAGAATAGACCAGTGGTTATCTTTTTTTTTTTTAAATGAAAAAAATGATAATTACATATCTATTTTTTTCTATTTCCTCTCACAGCCTCAAACATACACTTCCACCAGCCTGTCAGGTTCAGTTTACATCCATGTCTCTCCACACTAGTACAAAAATTTCATGTTTGGTCACCAACAGTTAGTGTCTCCAGTTCAGTATCATTTTCCCTTCAGATCCTGAGCTTCTGCCTTTGACTAATGGTCACAAAATTTAGAAAATTATGATTGCAAATTATTGCAAAGTTGAACTTTTGGATATCACGACTTCACCAATTTAAAGACACTGAAACTAATGAAAACAAAATTATCAAACTTATTTTAGAAAACTAACTGAAACTAGAATGAAGTGGAAAAACCCAAAAGAAACTAAAATTACAAAACTGTAATAACTCTGGTACAGAGAACCTGTGACTTTTGCCTGCACTGAAGCATAAAAATGACCTCTCAGATTAATCATGTGACACCCTGAGAGAGTATGAACCATAGTTTGACAAGTGTGAAGTGCTTGAGTCAAAGGAAACTGGTCTTCTTTAGGGTTCTTGAAAAGGTTTCACCTCTCAGTCCAAGAAGAGTCCCAGGAACTGTGGGGCTGTCACCTTGAAGGTGGGCCTGACACACCCTGATATATCAAGTTTTTGAGTCGCTGCTCCACCCTACCATCGTGTGATCACACAGGCTGAGGTGTGAATGGTGGTTCAGGACTAAGTTAAAGGTGGCTTATAATCAGTGGAGCACCATCTCTGGTGAGCTGTAGCTGTTCCAGTTGGACTCCTCTCTCAAGCCATCTGTCTTCTCTGTCCAACATGTGAACATATCCTCAGAGGTGTCTTTCTTCTCCTTTAAGGAACTTTAACCTGTCCGACTGTGTCGGGACCACCTCCAAGGTGAAACCCAGGAGGAGGTTAAATACCCGGGACTCCCCATCAGCTTCTAGAGCTGAAGAAGCCTTTCGGATGACAGATGAAACATCTTCAAAAGAAGTCCATCTGCCTTTGACTCAAGCACGTTAGACTACCATGACCTGCATGAGTGAGAAGCACTGACAGATAAACTGTATCCCACTCAACCAGCATGGATCAGTAGGACTATATAAAGAGTTTAATTTACTGATAGCCTCCAAGTAATTGATCTAAAAGTTTCTTCCACCATTGGCATTTATGTTTACAGCAAGTTCATGACTGCTGATGGTTTGTGTCTGCTGGTAGCCTAGACTGGTGTCACGTTGTGCTGTTTTTACCTCCTGCTGACTCCCTAGACTGTCTTACTTCTTCTTCATGCTGCGGAATTGGGCGTCTCACAGAGTGAAACCCGAGCAAGAGAGGCACGACTCTTTCCTCGAGCGTTTCAGAGGTCCAGAGCTCAAAGACACGTCCAGTCGAGAAAGCAACGCTCAGTCTGCGGGCCATCACGACGCAATCCGCAGGAGAAAGTAAGCAGGGTCTGGCAGGAGCTGCTGCGGTCAGTTTCCTTGGGGAGAATTTTTTTTGGAGTTATAGTTACAGCAGTTATAGTTTCTAGTGTTTCAATAATTTAAAACAAAACCGACAAAAACAGTACACTCGACTTACCACCCCATTAAATGTATTCACTAAATAAGACACGTTACACTAAGCAATGTTGGAGATTTTTTTTTAAAATTACCAATATTAGAATTCAGTATAGAAAAACATTTCAACAAAGTTGCAACTGTGAAATGTCTTCCCATTCTTGCGCGACAGGATTTTAGTTCCTGCGGTGTGTTTTTTGTTTCATAATGGAGCAGATGTTTAACTGTTTAGCACCTGGACTCTTTTCTTGCAGAGCCATGCCACAGTAATACGTCCAGAGTGAGGTGTCGCATTTTATTGCAGAAATAAGCAAAACTTTACCTGAAAAACAATAAACTGAATAAATAAATAAGTCTGGATGGCAACATGTTGCTCTGCCCGTTACCCATCGAGGTTGAGGCTGTGGTGTCGCAGCATCCATGATTTCCAAAAAGAATTTCAAATTTGATTGGTTAAACCTCCAAACAGTTTTATAGACCCAGAGAAGGCGAAAGTTTCTCATTGTTTAGATAGATAGATCCTTTAATACACATTTGTTGCCTCCATTCCACTTTGAAATGTATATTATAAGTTGCCATCAAAATATGTTTCTCAAATAACAGATTTTTAAACATTTTATATGGCTTTTTTTATTGTTTCCAATATAATTTAAGGTTTAATCCTTTACATGCTCATTGATTTCTATTTGAATTTGTTATTACATCACAGTATAAACCAATACATCTACACAAAGAAAATCACAGTCACAGCTAACAGGAACGTTTGCATTGTTAACTCCAGCAAAGCGACACATTTCCTGCTGGCCTGTGCTTATACCTTTTTCACTCATCCTACTACACAATAGATCAGGTAGAAAATAAAGTTAGATCATAACCAAACAAATAAACAAATAATAGCTGAACTTAAAATCCTCAGCTACCATCCCAAACAACATGACTGTGGAAACCTGTGCAAACAAAGAGAAGAGAGGGCGTTTTCCATAAAAACATACTTGTGTGATGGATGAGAAGTCTCTCAGGTTCACTGTGCAAAAACACACAAAACCATTTTCCTTTGTTTCTCTCCAAAGTCTTGCCAGTAAGTGGCCGCTGGCTGCTTACAACATGAATAACTGCAACAACACAGACGAGTAAGTGTGTGTCAGAAAACAGACAGTAGCTTCCTTTAGAAGAATCACTAATCCTGCTGGACATTATCTGTATTTGCTGTAGCTTCAACAGTGCGTAGCATAGCTGATAGCACCAAACCCTTCAGACCATGTCTTCACATTCTCCGTTCCTCCAGCATTAGACTCACAGAAAGCACCCCTTTACCTTCCTCAGGGGGTGTTGGAAGTCATCAAGTGGATTATTCTGATCCAACCTTGGGGACGTTCAGATTAGGAACTGTACAGGTGTCATGTGTTGATGTAGTAGTATGATGCCATCTGCAGGAAAAATGTATGACCTGCACCGTGGATGCAAATGAAATCTCTCTGTTGACTCCCTTTAATGTAGTTTGTAGTCTTCTAGTAGTCCTTCATAAACCACCTCCGTCCTTTTCATCATTATAAATATACTAAACTTGTAATCCCTAGCAAAAAAGAGGATAAAAAAGAGGAGATTAAAAAAGAGGAGAAAAAGGAGGAGAAAAAAGATGAGGAGAAGAAGGATGGGGACAAGAAGGAAGAGGAAAAGAAAGATGAGAAAAAGGATGAAAAAAAGGATGAGAAGAAGGATGAGAAAAAAGATGAGAAAAAAGATGAGAAGAAAGATGAGAAAAAGAAAGAAGAGCCACCGTAAGTACCTGTCAGATTCACTAAGTCTGCTGTGGCTGGGAAATGTAATCACAGAAAGCACGTCTGGAACTTTGATGTCCGTGTAAATTTGAACAAACACTTTCTGATGCCTATGTTGGTTTCAGGAAAGAAATCTGGATTATGGATCCAGCTGCAGATCAGTACTACAGATGGCTCTCCGTCATCGCAGGCCCGGTGTTTTACAACCTGATGATGATCATAACGAGGTAGGCATGCTTCACATATTAATAACTCTTTTCTCAAAGGAGCACTGACGTACAATGTATTCCCAAAAGTCTTCACTCACCCATCCAGATCACTGAATTCAGGTGTTCCAATCACTTCCATGGCCACAGGTATATTAAACCCAGCACCCAGACATGCAGACTGCTCCTAAAAACATTTGAATGGGTCGCTCTCAGGAGCGCTCGTCCGCTGGACGAGTCTGGACGGGGAAACGGGGATTATGATGTGGGCCTATGGTTCAGGAGTTGGGCTTGGCCCCTTAGTTCCACTGAAAGGAACTTAATACTCCATGGATGAGTGAGTTTGGTGTGGAAGAACTTGACTGGCCTGTACAAAGTCCTGACCTCAACGCGATAAAACACCTTTGGGTTGAAATAGAGCAGAGACTGTGAGCCAGGCCTTCATATGTCCAACATCAGTGTCTGACCTCACAAATGTCCTTCTGAAAGAATTGTCAAAAATTCCCATAAACACCCCTAAACCTTGTGGAAAGCCTTCCCTGAAGAGTTGAAGCTGTTATAGCTGCAAAGGGTGGGCCCACATCATATTAAACCCTATGGATTAAGAATGGGATGTCACTCAATTTCATATGTGTGTGAAGGCAGATGAGTGAATACAATATACAATATAGTGTATTTGTTCTCCTTGTGTTTTAGGGCCTGCTTTAACGAACTCCAGGAGTCGTATCTAAACTTATGGCTAGTGCTGGACTACACCTCAGACATCATCTACTACGCAGACAGTTTTGTTAGATCAAGAACAGGTCAGATTATTTGCAGAAATAATATTTAATAATTAAATTTATTTTAATTAAATTATATATATATATATATATATATTTTTTTTTTAAATTAATTAATTAATTGCTGTAGTTCAGGTTCTGGGTTCTAATTTGATGTTTATTCCTCAGGTTACCTGGAACAAGGCCTACTGGTAAAAGATGCCAAAAAACTGAGAGATAAATACAGAACGACTTCTCAGTTCAAATACGACATGATTGCAATGATACCCACTGATCTGCTGTTTCTGAAATTTGGAATCCACAACCCGGAGTTCAGATTAAACCGCCTTTGCAAACTCTCGAGGCTTTTTGAGTTTTTTGAGCGGACTGAAACCAGAACCAGCTTTCCGAATATGTTCCGTATCAGCAATCTCGTCCTTTATATCCTTGTTATTATCCACTGGAATGCTTGTTTATTCTTCGCCATTTCAAAATCCATCGGTTTTGGGTCCGACACTTGGGTTTACCCCAATATCAGCCACCCAGAATATGGACGCTTGGCAAGAAAGTACATCTACTCCCTCTACTGGTCCACACTGACCCTCACCACAATTGGAGAGACCCCTGCACCCGTCAGGGATGTTGAGTATCTCTTTGTCATTGGCGACTTCCTCACTGGTGTGCTGATTTTTGCTAGTATTGTCGGTAACGTTGGTGCCATGATCTCCAACATGAATGCCTCTCGTGCTGAGTTCCAGGCAAAGATTGACTCCATAAAGCAGTACATGCAGTTTCGAAAGGTCAGCAAAGACCTGGAGGCCAGGGTCATCAAGTGGTTTGACTACCTGTGGACTGAGAAGAAAACCTGCGATGAAAAGGAAGTTTTAAAAACTCTCCCGGACAAGCTGAAGGCTGAGATTGCCATCAATGTCCATTTGGATACGCTGAAGAAAGTGCGGATTTTTCAGGACTGTGAAGCTGGTCTGTTGATAGAGTTGGTGCTCAAGCTGCAGCCACAGGTGTTCAGCCCTGGAGATTACATCTGTAAGAAGGGGGATATTGGCAGGGAGATGTACATCATTAAGGAAGGGAAGCTAGCAGTGGTGGCTGATGATGGAGTGACTCAGTTTGTAGTGTTGAGTGACGGCGCATACTTTGGGGAAATCAGTATCTTGGGTATCAAGGGCAGCAAAGCAGGCAACAGAAGAACGGCCAACATCAGAAGCGTAGGCTACTCGGATCTTTTTGCCCTGTCCAAAGATGACTTGATGGAAGCACTTACAGAGTATCCAGATGCCAAAAAGGCTTTGGAAGAGAAGGGGAAAGCCATCCTGATGAAGGACAATCTGATTGACGAGGCGGTTGCGAATGCCGGTGCTGACCCCAAGGACATGGAGGAGAAGATCACCAAACTGCAGAACAACCTGGACACCATGCAGACCAAGTTCGCCCAGCTGATGGTGGAGTTCACGGCCAATTCGACAAAAATGAAGCAAAGGGTCTCGGCGATGGAGGCCAAAGTGAAATCCATAAAACCAGAGGATCTGTCTGAAGTGGTGGCTGACAAAGACAAAAAGGTCCAGTAATACGAGAGATACTCGAGAACTTTACACGAGTGTCACTTTTAAGGCCACGATTATGTCCATTTATACACCATGTTTATCATCAGTATGTGTCAAATTGTGTACAGCATATGCAGCAAATGTATATTTTTGTGTGTATGCTATGAATGACAGCCAATTTCACATTTTTATCAAACTACTTAAATGTGTTAAGCAAAAAAAGGATTTTCATAACATTAGAACATTTTTTTCAGAAAATATTGATCTGTGAGGTTTAAAAAAAAGAATGCAGCTGATATCCATTTCACACGGCTGTGCATAAGTTGCTGTCAGCATACACTATCAGTTGTATATCTTGTATGTGAATAAACATTAAAGTGTTCATATAACATTCACTGTATGTTGGTATATTGTCACGTTGTGGGTGAATGAACATCGTGAACTCACAGTTTTTTCATTTGTTTGTAACTGAGGATCATTAGTGTTGCTGACTTTGAAAATGAACCGGTCCTCAAAAAAATGTGAAATCCCTCTTTTTCAGCTAAGCCACACACACTTAAAGACAGATAAAAGGGACAAATGTCTCGCTTTTACTGTCCTAAAGTTTTGTCAGGTGCAAATTTTGTGTTTTATACACTTTTTTTATACACTTAATGAAGAAATATAAGCATTTCATAAGTTTCTAAGACTTTTATTGGCAAATAAATGTATGCAAAGAGTCAGTCTTTACAGTGTTGAGCTTTTTGCTTCATGACTTCATATTTAATTAATTTCCTAATTAAAGTTCTCTATTACATGCTTGATAACCGCTTCTGCTCCAAAGCCTGACTGATGCCGATGCATTCCTGAGCCATCTTTAAAGACCAACTTCATCACGTTAATATTTTGGATCCATGGCCAGGCAACTCCCTGGATTTTAATCTGATCAAGAATCTGTGGTCAGTCCGTAAAAAGTGTGTGGACAAGCAGAAGCTCACAAACTCTGATCAGCTCGAAGCTCAGATGAGGCAGGAATGGACCAGCTGATAGGATATCACAGAGAACTGCAGAAGTTATGTAATAACTCTGAATCTGCATGAATGTACTTCCTAATAAAAATTACAATTTTGCTTAAAGTTGCAATAATGTTTTGGCCATCAAACTGCAGCAGAAACTGAAACTCCAACACTTAATTTAACTGCTCAGTTTCTCGGGATTCCCCCCGTCCATCAGCTACATGCTAATTTATTCTGCTGGGTGTTGTTGAGCAGACAGCGTCTGATGGGCTTTTAAAATGTTTTCCTTTAGCAGCAGGAATGAACTCAGTTATGAAAGGAGAGGTGGAAAACCACCTTTTTATAGAGTAAAAACAAAATGATTTTGTGAAGGTGAGGCGCTGCAGTTGTGATGTTTCTGTGTATTTATGTGAAAACAGACAGTTTCAGCTTGAGTTCTTCTAATGAAGACAAAGTTTACACATTTTTTCCACTTTGATTTAATTTGCATAACAGAAGCTTTACAGAAGAGTTTCATGTTATCTGCACGTTCTGTTTTTGTACCTGAGATATTTGGCAAAATAAAACGTGATTCTTTTCCTTGCACATTTGGCACCACATGACTGCAATCAGTGAGTTTAAGCAAACAAATCAAAAGAAACAGGAAGTGAAAATCTGAACCAACCAGTCAGGAAGAATGTCCTGAGACCCTGTGAGTTACTGCAACCAAACTATCACATCACAACACAAAACTGAGATCATAACCACATATAATAATGTCTGGTTATGATGTTAAATTTCAGATCAGGAAAATGTTTAAATATGAGGGACTTTTGATTTTATTAACAAGAATAAGAAAACGGTTCAGCATATAGTAAATGACAATCTTACCCAAAGAGCACCGTTATGGCCAGAGTGTGAGAACCGAATGCTGCTACATTATGACGACTGCAGAAACACATGAAACAAGTCAAAATAAATGAAAAAATACTCTGAATGTGCTCTGTGCAAGTGCACTTTCACATGCTCACAAATCAAACACCGTTTATGCCGGCTCAGAAATGAAACACATGAAAAATTAAAATATTTAAGTGCCCTTCAACTCTGCCAAATCCATAGACTGTATATGAAAGATGGACTGCAAGGTTCTTACAGCTAAATAAACAAAAAAATTTAAATAGGTGTTACAAAGTTTTTAGTTACCAAACTAAAAATTGAAATGACTAAAAAAACAAAAAAACAAGCTGAAAAAGTTTTTGTACTTAAAAAAAATAAAAACTTTGAGGGAAATTATTTGTGTTAGTTTTAGTCTTTGCTAACATGGTCAAACTTATCAACACTGGTGCATGTGTTTAGTGAGGCTGGGACATGTTTGTGTTGTAATACCTGATGTGAACTTCTTAAATCTGTCTCTGAAAAATACCCCATACACACTAAAACTAACACTTAAACTGATTAACACAATTAAAACACAATAAAAACTAAACTGAGACAAGCAAACCCACTCTGGAAACCACACTGATTTCAAAACAAACCATCAAAATGGAATATAAATAAAAATCCATTAAAAAATACAAAACTGTGATAACGCTGAACCACCTTAACACCACCAACTGGTTAGTGAGCGCCTCAAAGTGTTTTCCTCATTGCTATCTTCATACCTGCCAACATTCAGGGTTCAAAATCCACGAGTGTAAAACTACGTTCTTTAGCTGACAAGTTCCCATCTAAAAACGGTATACCATGTTCAGGTTGTAACAGGTATACCTGTTCTAAAACACTAAAACATGCAGCTCTGCTAGAACCATAAATAGAACCATAAACAGCAGCAACGTTTGGAGGTGTTGTGAAGTCTGGCTAGTTGATATGATAATGGCTCGCTACAGAACTGTGGTTAATATAAACAGATTAGCACAGAGAGGATTGAGGATGAGGGTTAAACTGTTCTCAATAAAAGTTCATGTTCAAGGTCCCCGACGAGCAGAGACAAACGCCACCCCATCACAGGAACCAGACGCTGAAAACGGACCAAACTTCATCCCAGAGAATGTCTGAGATGATCCATTCACAGCACGAGGTTTTTAATCTGCTGCTGCGTTGTTTTGATTACTCACTGTGAAAATGGCCTGATCTTCAGCTTCATGTCCACACTGAGAGGGAAGCACTTGAATATTTGCTGTCCTTGAGCTATTCGGCTCCTTGTGAGTTATTGAAACCTATATTTATAAAATTATGAATCTAATCTAAAGCACTGATTTTAATTTTTTTAATTGGTGGAGCCCTGTTAACTGAGACTTTGGAATAAAAAGAACTGAAGTGGTGAATCAACAACAGTTAACTGTTAATAGCTGTGCACACACGTCACACTGGCTGATGTGCTGAAATGGCATACAGAGATGCTTGTTTTATAATTGTTTGCAGTAAAGGTTGAGAGTCATGCAAATTACAGGAAACAGCAAAAAAGGAGGCCGCAGGAAGGTGTTCTTTAAATACGGGAGAAACACAGGAAAAAATGCCAGTATTCTTTTATTAATTTGTTAAAGGCTGTATTTAATTTTTGCTGCTGTAGCAATGAACATCTCAACTTTTGGGGTAAATATTTAATTCAGTGAAAGTCTTACTAGCTCTGACTGTCAGCCTGGCTACAGTGCTGAAAACAAACCTGGGGTTGTTCTTATTTTCTTCAATCAGTGATGAATGTAAGATACCCTAGCTTTATGGAGGGCTTTTTTTAAAAATAGAACAACTTTTTTTTCCAGGCTAAATGAGCATCTTCTAATTTAGTGAGACGCCATTCCCTCTCCAGCTTACGGGTTATCTGCTTTAAGCTGTGCGTTTGTGAAT
>JASGAU010341982.1:764-11192 GCA_030220045.1 Australoheros facetus
GGAACCCCCCCCCCACCAAAAAAATAACCCAGAACACCAAAATCAGTATTTGTCACATTACACTCTAGACAACACTATCTGTGCATTTTTTGTGTCTGATGTCCAGGTTGTATTCTTGGGAAAGTAGGGCCCGGCGCATCAGTCTCTGGTTGTGGTTGTACATACGGCCTAGGAATGTCAGCGGATTGTGATCAGTATACACAATAACAGGGCCCACACTGGAGCCAACATAGACTTCAAAATGTTATAGGGCAAGGAGCATGGCCAGTGTTTCTTTCTCAGTGGTAGAATAGTTAAGCTAGTGTTGTTTGAACTTAACGGAGAAGTAAGACACAGGGTGACTGATACCATCTGCTCCATCTTGCAGTAGTACTGCTCCAGCTCCTGTTGCGCTGGCATCTACTTCCAACTTGAATGGCCTGGTGAAGTCAGTTGCGGCTAGCACAGGGGCACTGCAGAGAAGAGACTTGGCACAGTCAAAAGGTGTTGACATTCAGTATTCCATGAAAAAGACTCAAGTGAGCTACACAACCGGGTGAGTGGGGCTACCACTACTGAAAAATTACGGCAGAAACATCTATAATACCCGGTCAACCCAAGGATCCGCCGGAGCTCACATCTTGTGGTGGGTGGGGGATAGGACAGTAACAGGGCGCATTAGCCCGCAGCCAACTTCCTTACCCAGGTATGTTACGACAGCCTTTCCAAACTTGCATTTGGCTAGGTTCAGCGTCAGAGAGGCTTGAGCTAAATGGGTAAACACAGTGGTTATAGTGGCAATATGATCGGACCAGAGAGACGAATAAACCACAACATCATCCAAGTACACATTGCAGGTGGGAATATCTCTTAACACTGTGTTCATAAGCCACTGGAAGGTGGCTGGCATGTTACACATTCCAAAGGCCATCACAGTATACTGCATGAAGTGCTCAGGGGTGACGAAAGCAGACATATCAAAAGCTCTAAGACTGAGGGGAACCTGCCAATATCCCTTAAATAGCTCTAGCTTGGTAATGTCGGTAGCTGCACCTATGCTATCCACACAGTCTTCCATATCTGGAAAAGGAAATGAATCTGGTACCGTGACTGCATTTACCTTGCGAAAGTCCATACAGAATCGGGGGGGGACCATCTGACTTTGATGTCAGAAGGCAGGGAGAACAACAAGAGCTGTGACTGGGTATGGCTAGACCATTGTCAAGAAGATACGTCACCTCCCGTATCATCACTTCCCGTTCCAGCGGGGAGCAACGATACGCATGCTGCTTAATGGGTAGGGAGTTGCCAACATCAATGTCATGCTCTAACACAGTGGTCCTGGAGGGGACATCCCCAAAAAGAGTGGGATAGGCATGTATCAGATTTTTCACATCCTCTTTTTGTCTATCTGGGAGGTAGGACAGGTAGGTATCTAGGCTAGCGAGAATATCTGATTTTGTTAACAGACCACTTTGTTGGGTATCACACAGTTTCAATCCATCCCCATGGTCACCTGGGGCAGAAGTCAGGGAAACCGAAACAGGGGGAGTGGATGCTGAGTGATTTTTCCTTCAGGTGAGTGTCTCCAGGGGCATCTCCCTGGGACTGAAATCGCTTCAACATGTTGATATGGCACACACGTGTCTGACGCCTCCGGTCAGGAGTGTCGATGAGAGTCAGTGTCATTTGCCTTGTTTTTAACCACATATGGGCCAGCAAACTGTGGTGAGAGGGCAGAGCCAGCGGTGGGCATCAGCACTAGTACCTTTTCACCAGACTGAAGAGAACGCTGAACAGCCTTTATCGTACAGCCTTTTCATGTCCCCTTATTTAGAGGAAAGGCTGGCCCTGGCAAGGGAGCAAGCATGATGCAAACGCTCCCGAAACTGTGCAACAAAATCAAGGACATTGGTTTTTGGCGCGGTATCACTGGACAAGAGTTGTTCCTTCAACATTTCCTTTAGTGGCCCCCGTACGCCATGTCCAACCACAAGTTCTGCGGGGTTAAAACCTAAGGATTCTTGCTTTGCTTCACGAGCGGCAAACAGAAGGAAAGGCAACCATTCATCCCAGTCTCTCAGTCTCCAGACAATATTTCTGCATCATGGCCTTTAGTGTCTGATGCCACCTGTCTAGTGCACCTTGCGACTGCGGGTGGTAGGGACTAGAGAGGATGTGTTTAACGCCTACTTGTTGTAGGGCCTGCTTGAACACTTTGGACTGGAAGTTTTTGCCTTAATCTGTCTGCACCACTCTTGGGAGGCCAAAAGTTGTAAAAACTTTCAGCAGGACCTTGGTGACTATGGGAGCAGTAATCCTGCGTAGAGGAACTGCCTCTGGGAAACAACTGGCGGAACACATAATGGTGAGCTGGTAAGCAGAAACTGATGACCAGACTTTGATTTTGGTAATGGGCCCACACAATCCACAATCACATGTTCAAAAGGTTCCCCACCTGCAGGGATAGGGTTGAGGGGAACAGGTGGTACAACCTGATTGGGTTTACCAGCAATTTGGCAAGTGCTACAGGTTTTGCAAAAGTTTGCTACATCTGTTTTTGAACCAGGCCAGAAGAAATGTTGAAGAATGCGGTCATAGGTTTTGGAAACCCCCAAATGACCTGACCATGGGTGCTCATGGGCTAACTGCAGCACACTGTCCCTGTATCCCTTGGGAACCACTACCTGATATACCACCCCCCCAGTCTTCCTCTTCCCCCTCTTGCTTTAACTTTAGTCTGGCAACCCACTTCCTCATTAACAAGTCATTTTCCAGGAAAAAGGACTGGGCCATATTCCCCTTTGCCGGTTCTGTTACTGCTGAGGAACATTTAGTGAGTGTGGCATCAGTTTTCTGAGCATGGCAATGGCAGACCGTCAGCTGAGACTGTGGCCTTGTTCCGTTCAGATGGGTTCCGTTCAGATGGGATGACATCTGATGAACCAACAGAAGGTTGCTTATCTTCTGAAAGAATGGGTGCCAGCACAGATTCAGCCAAATTCATCTCCTCCAGCTTACGAGCCTGTGACCTAGTAAGCACACTGACAGAGAATATTCGCTGTTGACACCTCATCATTCGCAAGGACTGGTATCAGGGCTAGCTACCACTATAGGGTTTGGCAGAACTTTGTCCCCTGGTATGTCATTACCCATAATGAAGCTAACACCTTGAACAGAGAATGAGTTATGCACAGCAACATCAAAAAACCCAGAAATCAACTCAGAGGCGACATGAACATGATGGAGGGGAGCAGGCACATAAGCCATCCCGATACCTCTCAAGATGGTGCTTGCATTGCAAGATGACTCTCCACTGAGGGGCAGAAGGTCATAGAGGATGAATGGCTGAACCACCAGTATCCCTTAATATTTTTACGGGTTTCTGGTCCTTCACAAGGCCTGTCAAGGATACCAACCCGTCAAGAATAAACGGCTTAAAACACTCATCAGGTTCGTCTGGCTCAGGCAGAGACTCAGGAAGACTCACCTTCTTGATGAGATTCACACTTTTAGCTTGTTTATTTTTCTGGGACTGCTGCTTATGTTTAAGAGCAAAGCACTCTGCAATGACATGTCCTGTTTTATGGCAATAGAAACATTCCCTCTCTGACTTTGGGAGTGATGGAGCCCCTCTAGGAGGTTGAGTCTGTGGCCTAAAGTTTTTCTGTGGGCCCTCACGGGTGGTTGATTCACTTTTGCTCACAAAGGCAAACTCCTCAGCCAGCACTGCAGCCTCTTGCAGGGTGGTCACCTTTTGTTCATTTAGATACAATACAGTCCGCTCTGGAACACAATTCTTAAATTCCTCCAACAACACCAACTCGTTAAAATCAGATGCTTTGCTTGCCAGACACCATCTATCAAAAAGAGTTCCCTTCTTTCTGGCAAACTCAACAAATGTTTGTGATGGTGTTTTCCACAGCGAAAATGCTGCCTGTAGGCTTCTGGTATCAGCTTATATGCTCTAAGAATAGCACTTTTAACCTTGTCATATTAGAGACAATACTCAATTGAGAGTGCAGCACAAGCCTCTTGGGCCTTTCTGACCAGCTTGCACTGCAACAGAAGGGACCAGACATCCTTAGGCCAGTGCAAAACAGCAGCAATGCGTTCAAATGCACAGAAGTAAGCTTGTACATCAGGTTCCCGAAAGGGGGGAACCAAAGCAATGTTCTTACTCACACGAAAGGCTGATGAACCCGAGGCTGAAGGAAGAGACACTACAGAAGCTTCCTGAGTATGGTATGGCCCTAGAAAAGGTTCAGTAGCCTTTTGGGACTCCAACTCAAGCTGCCTGATCGTGACAGCTGTCTCAGCTTCAAGCTTGCAGCAATTTCACTTAAACTCAAGCTTATCCTTACGTGCTCTCTCCTTGGCTTCAATGTCAAGACGGGCTAGACGTACCTTTAAGCGTGCATCAGCATTAGACACAAGTGATGACCCAGTAGAGAGTGGTTTCCTTTGTTTTGTGTTACACCCCTTGCAACCCCTAGACCGTGCAGGTAGGAGGTCTGTAACAGCAGATGTTCTGGGATTTCCCACTGTTTTGTTGGTACTTGAATGCGTCTGTGCATGAGGGAGAGCAAGAGTCAGAGCTGGAGTCCTGTTTTGTTGTTTTTGGTGTGTTTGCAGTGCACAGCAACCATTTAGTTGTTAATAAAAGTGCAACTTTTGCTGACAATCTCTTGCCACCTTCTTCAACGTCTTAACAGATGCTACAATATATTCTTTATTAATGAGAGTAAAAACAAAAAATTTCTTCATTTTATATATAAGCCTTTCATAAATCCTGTGCATCGCAGTCTATTTAGCGATATAAGCAAAAATGAAACATTAAAAAAAAAAAAGAAAATCAGAAATCCCTTTTTGACACCACTGGAAATCTGAAAACTGTCCTGTCGCCGTGTTTTGTGTACATACAGCGCTCGTTTTGCGTCCCTTTGTCCGCTGTGGTATCACCCGGACCTCTCTTCGGTACCGAGGGGGACAGCACCCCCCCCAGCCTTTAGCGACTTCTAATGAATTTGAGACAGCCGACAGAGTTCTCTTATACAAAAGTTGGCAACAGTGCCGGCCACCGATCACCAGATTCTGCAGCGACCAATGATGAATTTATCCACTAGGTTAAGCACAAAAAACACCTGAGTGAGTATTTAAGAAAACTACTTCTGTTAGAAGCTGGCTGGGAAACACTTTACCATGGACATTTGCAGACACTGGCGAAGACCGGAGGCTAGAGCAAACCCTTGAATACCGTAATGATGATAACTCGCTGCAGGTGTGCAGGGCCTCCGTAAGACAGCCTCCAGCCCCACCCTACAGAGGAGGCAAAACCACCCTGCCAGCCCCCAACGCGAATAGAAAAACACAACCACAGCACACCATCCATGACACCTTCTGAATAAAATCCGTCACTGGTTTCTGTGGTTTACTGCATACGGTTGCCATTTTTGGATCAATGCTTCCACTTCCTTGTTGAATTTATCTCCGGAAGCTTCGGCTGCTCTCCACACCTGCTGCACCGCACTCACAGCTTGTTCCTGTCTACTGTCATCAGTAGAGTCATTTTGTGAATCAATGATGGCCTGTTTTAAAGAATTCAATGAGGCCTTTGAACTGATCCACCAGACTGGAGGCCATATCGCTGCTGGGTGTTACCCTCGCTGGGTGTTACCCTCCTCCCCTCTGTCGTACACTTTGAAAAATGTCGATAATTGTGAATCTTCCCTAAAGGGGTTCACAGAAACAACAATTATTGTGTTCTCTATGTCAAGAACTAGGAATTGGGAAATAAGTAGGTCAGACTAAGATTTCTTTGGGTAAGGAGAAGTATGTGGTAAAGAGGTCCAGCTACACCTTGGTAATTCTTTAAAATTCAATTGAGTTTTATTTATATAGTGCCAAATCATAACAGTTGTCTCAAGGAACTCACAACAGTGGCCTCAAGCAACGTTAATGCACACCTCAGGTGTCAAGTTAAGTGATTAATAGTTTTCCTTTGAGGGAAACGGTGAAGAGTGAAGAGGAAATTGCAACACTGGAAAGAGACCTTTGCAGAGGCTGGGAAAGGGCCAATCACACATTGTGCATTGTATCACAGTGAAAACCAAGTTTATATTATAGGTATAAAAAGTGCTTTATAATATTGCTGTAAGTTTGAGTAGAATAGAGTGTTGTGTGAAATAACTGAAAATAAGAAATAGAGGAAAGAAAGAGGTGTTAAGATATTAAAGTGCTATTTAGGAGATTTAAAAAGCAGTTATAAGGTGAATAAATGTTTCAAAATTACCAGGAAAGAAGGAAAAGAGTATAATTGAGATTCATAAGCTGAAAGTGGGAAAGTGGAGTGAGTGGGTCCCGAGGCCCTGCTGAAATAAAATGAAAAAAAGCAGTCGCCTGAATCAAATGATCCTCTATCCCAACTGGCAGTACAGATGTAGGCCTTAAGCAATTAATGAGCCACTGGGTGTAACTAGAAAAAGAAAAAATTCTACTAAACAACCATGAGCACATCTTTTAGTGGAGTAGGTTATAAACACAAAACGAGCCACTAATAACTACGATGCTAGAAACATACGAATGCACATTGTAAGAGTTTGTAATGATTAGATAAAATGATTAAAATTGAGAATAGCAGCTTCAACTTTTTGAGGAGATTTAAACAGCTCCCATGAAGGTTATAATTAAGTCTACAGTAGTGGAGAATATTTGAGGACAGACAATTGAATAAAGAAAAGAGCAAAATGAGAAAAAAAGGTTGAAGAAAAAATAATGCAGAGATATAATATAAAGATAAACTGTGTAGAGCAGCAGGTCAAATAATAAGTAAGGCAACTGAATAAAGAATAAATTGAATAAGATAATGAAATTAATAAAACTAATGAATAACAATAATAAAATTAAATGACTAAACAATTATAGTGTCAAGGTGAAAGAATAAGAATAGGATTTCAAATAAACTATATTAGTAAGGGAATTGAATAATGGAGGTCAGCTCGGGAATCGGCAGAGGAGGGAAAACAGTTCAGAGGATCAACCAGAGAGCAGAGACAAAGCAACTCTGGGGGCTGGCCAGGTACCAGCAGCAAAGACCGTTTGGAGGCTTGACTGGAGGCTGGTGACAGTGCCAAAAACTCTATGGCAGTTTGGCTGGCCAATGACAGCGACCAGTAATACTACCACTGAAACCCTGTTTAAGTTAATGGCAGTGAAAGAGGCCAGGTTTCAAAATGAGGGATAGATAGGACACCAGCAGGCATGACTGCATTTAGGGCAGATGCAGCATGGACAACACCAACTGTATGATAGTTTACAATCCTCACCTCAGCTAAATATAGTACCCATAGCACAGAATGTATGTTGGGATTATAAACAACCTGGTCATCATGGAACAGTGCGCTACTAATCCATGGCTTTATTCTGGTATGACATGGTTTGATCCTGCAGCTAACTGGCAATATGAGAGAAGCCCAAGGGGGAGGTGGCGTTACGTGTTGTCTCATCACAACCATCAGATCAACCCACAAGACCAGTAGAAATATACCGCCAACAATATTTCTTTATGGTGGACACAGCTGCAACTTATTTATTGGGAAGTTGCCCCTTAAAACCTATAATAGAACAAGTCCACTGGACCATATCTTTACAGTTATACATGCTGTAGTACCATCATGTGGATACTCACTATACATCAATAGAACCTTCAGAACCCTAATTATAATATGTATGTATAATATGTATTCCTTCGGCTTTTAAATCAGAGTGAGCTATCTCTGAGCTGTTGTACTGTTGTATATTTTAGGTGTGTGTGCTTGGTGTGTTTATTTTATTTTTCCTATGTACAGCACTTTGGTTAACTCTGTTATTTTAAATGTGCTCTATAAATAAATTTGGATTTGGATAATAATATGTATGAAGGAAATCCATAGTAACTCCATAAGGTAAATAAAAAGTGCACCAACCCACAAAGAAATTAAAAACCGTTTTGTGTATCTACATATTATGCTAGACAGAGAAATGCCATAGCCGTACATACTAATGCACATGATAAAGCGCATGGAGTACCTTTTGTTGTTAGCGCTTTCTACACGTTAGAGGAAGGATACAGAATGGGAATATATTTTATGCCATTGTTGTTCCACACTTGCCATCATCGTGCTCAGGTAGGTAAAGAGCTTGGATGTTAAGGAAATTAACAACAGGTGCACTAGAGTGGAAACAATGAGGCATCCCCCAAAACAGGAATGGCATTACAGGTGGAGGCCACTGACATTTTTTCTGTTATCAACTTTTGTGATTTTTTTTTTTTCTCATTACTGCAGTGTTTGGCTTGGGTTAGTATCACTACTGGTAGCATACCTTTACTGGTAGTATACCTGGACTTTACAGAGGTTTCACAGGAAGCCCAACTCCTTCAGAATGTCACATCAATATGCACCATTACCAGAAGGTTTGTTGTGTCTCCCAGCATAGTCTCAAAAGCATGGAGGAGATTCCAGGAGACAGGCAGTTTCTCTAGGAGAGCTGGACAGGGCCACAGAAGGTCTTTGATTCACATGCAGGGCATAGCTGCTCCTTTGTGCAAGTAGGAACAGGATCACTGCTAGAGCCATAAAATAATAAACTCCAGGATGGAAAACAGGTGTGAATATCTCTGGGCCTGTGCTCACTATCCAGCACCATGGAGTGTTGGCTGGTCCACCACTGGTGCTCCGTGCTTTTCACAGATTAGAGTAGGCTCACCCTGAGCACATGTGAAAGATGTGAAAAGGACTGGAGAAGCTGTGGAGAACATTATCTTACCTGTAACATCATTTACCAGTGATGGTCTGGGAAGGTAAATTGCACAGACCTCTACAGGATAGACAAAGGCACCCTGACTGCCATTAGGTATTGGGATGAATCCATGGACCCATTGCCAGACTCTATGCTGGAACAGTGGGTTGTGGGTTCCTTCTGGTACACGACTGTGTTGGGCCTCATGTGAGAGAGTATACAGGCAGTTCCTAATGAAAGGGATACCTCTGACTGGGCCCCACACTTGCTTGACCTAAATCCAATAGAACAGAGGTCCCCAACCCCTGACTGTGGACTGGTACCAGGCCACACTGAAAGAATAAATAACTTTTATTTATTGAGTCAATATGATGTTTTACTTTGAAAAATGGTGGATTCTTACCATTACACCTATCTATGATTCACTCACGTTGCTACAAGCTTCACTGGTTCCCGTGCCTGTCCAACAAACTCGGTTGGTTGACCTGCATAAGGCTATATTTAGCAACACCACGGATAGCAGTTTTAAGGCACGGCCTTAAAAGGACGTTCCAGTCAACATCGTCTCATTGCAGAGAAACAAGCTCAGGGCTCAGGGCACTGATTCACTGTTAGGTTGAGTTGTAGTTTCATGCACTTTATATTTGTTTTGCAGTTTAACTTACTCTGAAGGCATGTTTAAACCATGGCGACCAGGGAGTATTGGGGTCAGAGAGAATGTTACTCATGTAATATTGTTGGTGCGATGGTACAAGGACACTGCTGATAAAGTTGCATATGAGTACACAGTGGATTCACGTTTATTATTATTATATTTAGAAAATATCGTTTTTATGACGGCTGTATATTTATTTTGTTATATTTATCTACCCCACCCTAATGGTCGATCCATGAAAATATTCTGACATTAAACCAAACCGTGGCGCAAAAAGGTTTGCGGACCACTGCAACTGAATACCTCTGGGATATTGTTTCGGTGAATCTAATGCCACCAGGTTGCGCCTCACACTGCCCAGAAGCTTAGTGACGCCCTGGTCCAGATCTGGGAGGAAATCCCCCAGGACACTATCTATCGTGTCATTAGAAGCCCTGACGTCATTATAATCCACAACACATACAACTTTACACACATAGGACCTTTGGTGCAGGCCTGTTACCCAGAGGCTGATGAGATGGGGCCGCTGAGGTGGCCCCACTCGGATCCTCATTACTGTCTGTCCCCAAATTTTATTTGCACTTTAGACATTGAGGATTTTGGGGGGGCACTGTGGGCGAGCTCTAACGACCAGTAGTTGGTGCTTGTGGCACAACTGTCCCCTCAATTTTAACTGCACCCTATACACCTCATTCATTCAGAAACAAAAACGCATACACTTACAAGTTGGGGAGGGGTTGATGGGTCATCTCACACCCCAATTTCTTACACCTCGCCCGGGCTGTGGGTCGGAGGGTTCCTTTGGGACCGGGCTGGTGGCGTCTTGGGGTCACTGTTGGCCCTGGGGCGGTTTCCACTCGCCCCATCTTCAGAGGGTGGGTAGCTATGAATGAATGTGTGTCTTTGTGTATTTGTTACTGTCTTCGTGAGTATGGGTGGGTGAGTGAATGTATATGTACAGTGTATCTATGTTTATATGTGTGTGGGTGAGTGTGTATGTGCATGTATGTGTACAT
>JASGAU010341984.1:0-10756 GCA_030220045.1 Australoheros facetus
CTAGAAGTTCTCCGGTGACAATTCTTTTCACACTGACAGTTTTCGTTCAAACCTCTTCTTCTTATCTTGTGTGTAAGAGATGACTAGATTGGCAGTGATCATAACATTTGGTTTAGATGCCTTTGGTACAGTCTTGGAGCTCCTCACAAAACCTCCGCTCTGGTCGCCATCTTGAAACGACCTGAAAAGCTCTAATATTGGTGCAATCTGGTCTTTAAATCTGACGTCATTTCCGGGTCCAAATGCTCCTAAATAAACAGCAATGGCAAAACCAATGACTGTTCACTATTAAAGATGATTGTAACATTCCTTATCAACTGCAGCTTCTCTTTCTCATTGGTAAAATGACAGCTGAGTGTGTTTTTTTTCCAGTCGGATTGGTTAAAACAATCAGGGACACAGCATTGTGGCATGTTGATCACGTGACCGTTTGGACCCGGAAATGGAATTCTACATCATCACTTAACATCCGGATATTGTGTTACAGTGACCTCAGAGTGGACCCTTAATGACTTCTTCAAACTTGATTAGTTAAGTTCCGCTAAGGTTTGAGCAAAATTATCTTCACACTGTAAATCTGCAAAGATTAACCTGGACTTTTAGGACACTCAAAATGCTTTATATAACATTCACCCACACAAGTACTTTTTTTTCTGCATCTAAGTGCTTTCTATCTAATATTCGCACACACATTCACACTGCGATGAATATATCAGGAGCAACACGGGGTTCAGCATTTTGCCCAAGGATATTTTGGAGCAGCCAGGTACCGAACCACCAACCTTCTAAATAGTAGATCATCTGCTCTACCTCCTGAGCCACAGCCACCCCAATTCTAACTCATAGGTTTGAACTGAAACAATCAAAATGAACATGCATTCCTGAGTTTGTTTGGTGGGGGGCTCTTTTGTCAAATAATAATAATGTTAAATAATTTAATCTTACTTTACTATTTTATATGGTGCCCAACTATCCCCTTGTCATTCCCCTGACAATGAGTGGTGCATTACAAATGCCAACCTTGCAGTACACTTGCAGCCGTCATATATGATTTGGCTGTGTAGGCTCTTAGTCATCCAGGTCATAGTAGTCTCTGGAGCTTGAAAAAATTTGAGAACTGAAGAAGCCTTTTGGATGAGAGGTGAAACATCTTGAAGATACCAAAAGAAGTCCAGTTGCCCTTTTTTCAAGCTCCAGAGACTACATATATGATTATAGTTTTGTCTTTATTTTAGAGCTTTTGTAAAAAACCACTGAAGAAATAACCAATCTCTGTGTGATGTTTACTTTGATAAGATTTTTGGAAGTTCAGAAAACCTTGTCACTAAATTTGGTCAATTCCAGTGTTGGGTGTAATACATTCCAAAGTAACACGTTACTGTAATCACATTACATTTTTCAGTAATGCACAATTGTAATTACAGTTACAGTATATTTTGTCCTGTCTCTCTCCCCTCATCCCCAACCGGTCACAGCAGACGACTGCCCCTCCCTGAGCCTGGTTCTGCTGGAGGTTTCTTCCTGTTAAAAGGGAGTTTTCCTTCCTTGGAGTTTCCTCTGTATTATTGTAGGGTCTTTACCTTACAATATAAAGCATCTTGAGGTGACTGTGTTGAGATTTGGCTCTATATAAATAAAATAGAATTGAATTGAATTATGTTGTTACCTGCATTACAAAGGTTCTTCAGTTATCTGCACTGTGGACAGATAGAAAGAAAGAAAAAAAAAGATCAAACAGGGAGGAGGAAAATGGTGGAGCAGTCTACAGTGTTTGAGGAGTGGCAATATGGGCATTATCTTTATTTTTATTGTACGAAAGGACAAGAACACAAATTGCATAAATTGCATCCAGGACAGAAACAATTGTATTACACTGTTAACAGAACTTCAGCTCCTTGCAAGCATCTACATATACAGCATGCTAAGACAACGTTAGCCAAGAGTGATGTTAAAGTTGAGAGTGTTCAGACTGTAGCCAAGCAGCCAGACCCTGAACTTCAACAGGTAAGAAATGCAGTGATAAGCAGTCAGACTTGCAGCATTGTAGCTTCTATTTCTACCTGTAAATATCTCTACAGTAGAATCACTGTGGCAATCGCTTTGAAGCCTCTTTGGACTGGTTTCAAACTTTTCTTTGTGATGTTGGCTTTGTGTTTTCATTAGAATACATGTTTGTGTTGGCATGTGGGACTATAGCCTAAGATTTGAACTGTAACTATAATTATGTGACAATGCATTTTAAGTCATGTAATGAGTAGAATAACTAATTACTCTTTCCTGTGAATAATTTAGTAACTAATAATGTGCAATACATTACTTTTTTGATTAACAACACAACACAGGTCCATTCAAATGTATCGCACTTTTCTACTCTGCTTGAGCACTTAAAGCACTTTATACAGCATATCTCATTCACACACACACACAATTTCTATCTAACCCTTTAGTTGGTATATGCTTTCAACAACTCATTTCACATCATGTCCTAAACTGTCTTAAAGGGTCACTGAGCCAAATGTAACTGCTTGCCCTTTCATAAATTTATAATCTTACTTCATAATTATCTTCTTTTGTGGCTAAATGATCAATGGAAAAAAAATACAAGTTGGGACTCAAGTTGGACAAAAGCTGTTGAGGGATGCAATATTCAGATCAACTCCACATGTACATGCATTTGTAAAATGCATGTACATGTTTACACCCTTTCTGAAATTCTTACAAGATTGATAAAAGTGGAATAATATTAAATTGATTTTAATTCTCTAACATTTGTGCTGTCATAAACCCTTTCAGACATGCTTTCCTTTCTTTAGCTTTCAAAGGGCATCTGAACATGTGGGGTTCGTGTTTTAATGAGCTTCCTACTCAATGTTTTAAAACAAGTCACAGTGGAAATCTTAGTGGGTTGGACTATGCATGTCTCTCTTGCATCTTGAGTAGTTTATCTCACTTTAAGACATGATGTTTGAAAAATGCCCTGAACAGCAAAAATATAACAAAGAAAGAAAGAAAAAAAAATTAGCATCCAACACCCACTTTCAGTCCCAGTCTCACTCTCGTACCCTGTACAGATTAGTCCTCAAAGCCACCCACTTAAAGACAGTATCACATGGCTTCAAAATCCCAATCTCCAGAAATGGAATCTTCTTATCTAAAATGAGTGCCAGAAACCTTTTTTCATGATAGATGCAGCAGTGAAGTCCCATTGCTTCACCTGCAGAGTCAACAGAGTAATGTAGCCTATAAAGGGTTATAAAGATATATATATAGGGTAGACACATTATAGTTCAATAGATTGCATTCTTCTTCTGTCATGTCTTACAACTCCTTCTGTCTCACTTTCAGGACTGAATCTGGAGGCCTGAGGAATTGTAGTCCAGCCTGCAGAGCCAGAAAAGACACTGTTCGCTGCAACTTCCACTTAGCACCGATGAACTGAGCATTTACATGTGCACACATTCATGCATGGACACTCACACACACATACACAGCATCACCTGCCTATTTCACTGGGGGTGGGGTCAATGGCTGAGTTAGCACTAGTTTGATAGTGTGATTAGATGATTAGATTTAACTGAAAGTTGCAAATACAACACAGAGATGTGAGAGACATTGTTTCCATTGCAGCAGACAACCAGAGCTGGAATAACCTTCACTGGACCTTCACTACAAATCAGCCTTCTGATGTATTTACCTATATAAGCCCCTTCCCACACCTCATTCCCCAACACTTTAAGATGGATGTCTGATTGGCTAGCTGACTCAGGTGTGCTTGCTCCTCCTTTTTGGGAGACAGCAGCTTTACAAAATATTCAGCAAATATTTAAAAAAGATTGTGCTTCTAGCTAGCTTTACCTGGTGAGAAACTTGATCTTTACAATGACCATCTGATGTAAACAGTTTCCTGTATAACAAGTAAAACAGTACAACTGCTAGAATACCCATAGCAGCTAAAACTCTGCTTTGTATTTACCCATAATGCAATAGTAATGTGCCATTTGCTAAACTTTCCATGAAAATGATGATGAATGATTCATTTGTGTGTGTGTGTGTTTTTTTTTTAATTTCCGTATCCATTTATTTATTAAATTACAAACTGGTCACATCCCCTGATCACAGACCACTCTCGTTAGTGTTGTCTTACAGACAGACTTCTGCTCTCCTGGTATCACACTGACCATCACCTCATGATGAAAGGTTACAGATGTGTAAGAGACAAATGTCTCCCAAAAGATGCAGTCTACAAAAGATGTGGTCTACAAAAGATGCAGTCTTCTTAGATCAGGAAGGCTGAACCAATCATTATTAAAGAGGGCTAGTCTAGGGAGGCCTTCCTGTTGCATCATGACGTGCTGCTTCTGTGTAAAAAAAAGTGAAATCTAAGAGCTGTGAAAGTTAAAGCTTTTGCACGCAGCATCTACAATGGCACTGCTATGCTCTGAAACCTGCAAGAGTTAAATGAGTTCAGTTGTAAACAGCAAAAGGTCAAGGCAACAGGCACACATAATGCTAATCTAAAAACATCACGTATAACAGCAAAACACTAGCATGGATTATTTTACTTCACATTTTACCTTTCAGATCTGAAGTCCTTGTTTGTGAATACTCACTTTCTATTTTCTAAACCAGACCACATCACTGTAATGTGAGCTAAACCGCAATGATTTTCAGCTGACTAGTGAAGTCCTGGCTGCTGGACCTTGACAACCAGAAAAAAAGACACAAATGAGGTGCCACAATTGAGACCCAGGTGTTTCACTTATGGTATGTAACTGGGTGCTCTGGTGTCATGAGTCGGTGGTCTGGCTGTCATGTCTACCCTGGGGGTATTTCTTGACCATTGTGGCACTTATCAGGCAACAAAAGAATTGTAACACTAGAATTTCTGTCCATGTACAGAAAAAAATCCCTCTTGGAAATGTTTGAGTTGATCTAGGCTGCTTGCTGCTGAGCTGGCCAGTACATTCCCTCTTTTTGAGAATGTATCAAATTGCTGATTTGGCTATTCATAAAAATTGTTAGAATTCCTAAATAGTTAATGTATACTTTGTAAAACTCCTCAAATTGAGGCTGAAAGAAAGTCTGCAGGTCAATCACATCTTGATGGATTTCAAATCCTCTCAGGTGGTATGAAGAGGCAACATTACACAAATTTTGTCACTATCCAAAATCTTATGGAGCTAACTACATATGTGCATACATATACTTACACCAATCAGGCATGACATTATGACCACCTACGTAATATTGTGTTGGTTCCCCTTGTGCTGCCAAAACAGCCCTGACCTGTTGAGGCATGGAATCCAGTAGACCCCTGAAGGTGTGGCAGGTCTGGCACCAAGATGTTAGCAATAGATCCTTTAAGTCCTGTAAGCTACATGGTCTGCAACAATGCATAGGTAAGTGGTACTTGTCAAAGTAACATCCACATGGATGCAGGACCCAAACACACACACCAAAACACACTTAGCCTGGTTCTGCTGGAGGTTTCTTCCTGTTGAAAAGAAGTTTTTCCTTCCCACTGTCGCCAAGTGTTTGCTTACAGGGTATCATTTTGATTGTTGGGTTTTCTCTGTGTTATTTTCGGGTCTTTACCTTACAGTATAAAACACCTTGAGGTGACGTTTGTTGTGATTTGGTGCTATATAAATAAAATTGAACTGAATTAAATTGCTCTGTGGTTCTGATGCTTAGGGGCCCATTGTTGGTGCTTTTGGCAGTAGACAAGGGTCAGCATGGACAACCTTACTGGTCTGTGGCTATGCAGTCCCATATGCAACAAACTGCAATGCACTGTGTATTTAGAAAATTTTCAGCAATTTGAGCTACAATAGCTAATCTGTTGTACCACATGGGTCAGCCTTCACTCCCTACAAGCACCAAAGAGCCCTGGCTGCCCATGGCCTTGTCGCTGGTTCACCATGGAACACTTTTGTCTGGTCTTTACCTTACATTATAAGGTGCCTTGAGGCAACTGTTTGCTGTGATTTGGTGCTATATAAATAAAATTTCACTCTATGTCAGCTGGGATAGGCTCCAGCCCCCCCGTGACCCTGAACAGGATTAGCGGACGTGAATAGATGGATGGATGGCTGGATAAATAAAATTGAATTGAATTGAACTGAATTCTCCCAGTCCGGGAGATCTTAAACTCCAACCTCCGGCAGAACTTCGACAGCATTCCGAGGGAGGTTGAGGACATTGAGTCCGAATGGACCATGTTCCGCACCTCCATTGTTGGGGCTGCTGCTCAGAGCTGTGGCTGCAAGGTGATGCTATGGAAAAAGACTTTCGGACGGCATCGAAGCGATTCTGGCAAACTGACTAACACAGAAAGAGCGAAAGCCAGTCACGCTTACAGCCAATTTAGAATAACCACTTAAGCTAACATACATGTCTATACTGTGGGAGAAATCCAGGGTACCGGGGGAGAACCCACATAGGCAAAGACAGAACATGCAGACTCCCCAAAGAAAGGTTCCAGCTGGTGGATTTCAACACAGTACTTTCTTGCTTTGAAGCGACAGCGCTAACCACCACTGTAGAATCAATTCTATGAAAATATTCTAACAGGCAAGATGGTGGTCTGAGCTGATCAGGATCAATTCAATTAAATTTTATTTAATATAGTGCCAAATCACAACACAGTCACCTCAAGGCACTTTATATTGTAAGGAAATACCCTACAATAATTACAGAGTAAGCCCAACAGTCAAAACAACCTCCTTTAGGAACCACAAGTAAGCCAGCAGTCTGAGAGCGAAGTCCTCTATTGGGGTGATATGGTACTATGAGGTCTTTAAGATAAGATGGGGTGTGATTATTCAAGACTTTGTATCTAAAGAAAAGGATTTAAATTCTATTCTAGATTTAACAGGGAGCCAATGAAGAGAAGCCAATATGGGAGAAATCTGCTCTCTCTTTCTAGTCCCTGTCAGTACTCTAGCTGCAGCATTTTGGATCAGCTGAAGGCTTTTCAGGGAGCTTTTAGGACAGCCTGATATTAATGAATTACAATAGTACAGCCTAAAAGTAAAAAATGCATGAAGTAGCTTTCTAGCATCACTCTGAGACAGGATGTTTCTAATTTTAGAAATACTGTGCAAATGCAAAAAAGCAGTCCTACACATTTGTTTAATATGTGCATTGAAGGAAATATCCTGGTCAAAAATGATTTCTCACAATTTCTCAAGATTTCTCACAATGTTACGGAAGGCCAAGGTAATGCCATCCAAAGTATCTGGTTAGACACCATGTTTTTAATTTTTGTAGGGCAGAGTACCATCATTTTTATCTGAATTTAGAAGCAGGAAATTAGAGGTGATCCAGGCCTTAATGTCTTTAAGACATTCCTGCAGTTTAAGTAATTGATGTGTGTCATCTGGCTTCATGGATAGATAAAGCTGGATATCATCTGCATAATAATGAAAATTTATGCAATGCTTTCTAATAATACTGCCTAAGGGAAGCATGTATAATGTAAATAAAATTGGTCCTAGCACAGAACCCTGTGGAGCTCCATAATTAACCTTAGTGCATTAAGAAGACTCGCCATTTACATGACCAAATTGGAGTCTGTTAGATTCAAACCACTGCAGCACAGTACCTTTAATACCTATGGCATGCTCTAATCTCTGTAATAAAATGTTATGGTCAACAGCAACAATATCTACACTGAGGTCCAACAGGACAAGCACAGAGATGAGTCCACTGTCAGAGGCCATAACAAAATCATTTGTAACTTTCACTAATGCTGTTTCTGTACTGTGATGAATTCTGAATCCAGACTGAAATTCTTCAAATAAACCGTTCCTCTGCAGTTTTACAACTACTCTTTCAAGAATTTTTGAGAGAAAAGGAAGGTTGGCGATTGGCTAACCAAGCTAAGAGAAACCTTGACCGCATCGTCACAGTTGGAGGTTGGCTAACCATCAGGCAACTCAGGAGCAGAAAGTGTTGTTCTAGTCACACTATAGACAGTGGGGATAGGATGCTGTTGTTGTCAACTGAAGTTATAAATCAGGTGATGGACAGAATGCTCCAAGGACCTCCTCAATCTTATTGACATGCCTTCCATAGAGGAAGCATAGTCTAGGGATGAGGGGTTGACTTGCCTCTCACTAGGGGTGAGTTAAGTAACATCTTGGTGGCAGGGCACCTGTGGTGGATATGATGTGCCCTGAGGTCCCTAAGACTCTGGATGTTACAGTAAATGGTAACTGGACTAGTTCTAATATAGCACTTTTTTACCCTACCTGAGCAGAGGGGCTTGTTGGACTGTCTTAATTGACATACTTCTGCAACATTGCATCAAGGTCTGGGGCAGTGCCTCTGGACTGGCAGTTCCCTTTTTTAAGAAAGTCACTCTCCAGCGGTTTGACTGAACTGTTCATTCAAGTTGGATTTCCAACTTGGACAGACTCAATAAACCACAAGAACCAATTCTATCCATGAATTGATGCAGCAATATTTTTAAGTGCAAAAAATAGGCATTGCACTGTAATGATGGATGAATGACTACCTCTTTCTTGCTAGGAGCAAAACAAATCAAAACAAATCCTATTTTTCCTTGTGTTTTCAACTTTACTATTAGAACAATTTCCAAGTGCAGTCAGCTCAGGAGTGGTGTCACTCCTAGCACCGACATCCTATTTCTGAGGTAAATGGAATGCAGCATTAGCCAAACTTGTGCCACAAAAGGTTGATGTGCCCACTCTCAGTTAGAATGAGTGGAGGAGTTTAAGTATTTTGGGCCATGTCTTTGACAGACACCTCTTTTTTTAATGATGAGCTAAAATACAAAATGTGCCTTTAATCAAAAACTCAAATAAAATGATTTGATGACCAGACTTGTGTTTCTTCTGCGTTTTAATGGCTGGATGGTGTCAAAAGAACAACTATTCATGTTTACAGACTGAATCTGAAGTTACTCTGTTCAGAAAAAAAAGTCTGAATACATTCACGTTAAGATGATCTTTAATTATTCAAGTTCAGAATACAGAAAATCAAATCTGACAGGAATAATCAGCTGCTCTAACAGAGGGATTCACACTACACAACAAATCATTAATGATATTGCAACTTATGCTTCATAAAACATCTCAGCATGTTTGCTGGGCATTGCTAGGAAACAGGGCATGAGTTAGGGGTTACTCCCAACAAGAAGTGAGCAGAACTCAGATCAAGAGCCTTGGTCAGGTGAGACTTAAAAAGCTGCAAGTTCCTCAGACAACCTCTGAAGCTGGAGCTGGTCGACAGGCAGTTCTGTTTGACACCCACTGCAGCAGAGAGACAGACAGGTTAAAATTAGCCTTAGGTGTGTTAACACTTGTTAAATCTGTTGAGCATCTGTCACAGTTAAAAGGGTCTCACCTGGATATCCTCCTAGGAAGACAGGGTTGTTAGTTTCAGCAGAGGTGGATTGTGGGTAGGGGTTTGAGGTGGTGAAAGTTCGCTCATCTATAGTTAAGCTGAGGGTGTGTTTGGTTTTCCGGGCTAGCAGGCGGTGCCACTGTCCATCACAGAGCATCTGGCCAACCGAGCGCACTGACACTCGACCTGCCCCATTATTCACATTGAACACAACCTGAGGAGAAAAACAGATACAACTTTATTTTTACAAATAAAACTTTATATACACAACTAAAACTTTATTTGCCCAATTAAAACTTTTGTATACATCTATAACTTCAAGTGAACACGTGAAAGTGAGAATAACAGAAGCTCTGATGTTGTCAGTAGTGCAGTTATTAGAAAAGTCTGGAAAACAGGTGGCAACTCGCTCAGATCACTCAATTCTTCAGTTGTTTGACTCACTGGGGCTCAGTGTTAGACCCATTACAGTATACAGTACCAGCCAAAAGGTTGGATACCTCACCTATGGGAGAGTGTGTCCAAACTCTTGACTGGTATTGCACATAATGTATGAAATGGGTTGGCCAGTCACTCCTTTGCCTCTGCTCACCTGTCCGTCGATCATCTCCAGTCCAATAGCATCAACTTTCACACTGCTGATTCCTAGAAACACTCCTTCTGATTGGCTTGTTTGAAACTCCAGAGACACTGTCATGTCAGAGCCAACCTTGTACCCGTCATGCACTGCAGATGCACACACAGCATGTGATCAGATCATATTTACTTTTTAACAGTATTAACAAGCACATGAAACCATAATAAGATAAAACAAATTCAATGCAACAGCAGAAAGTCAATAAATAGTTCAATAAAAGAGAAGAAATAGCTTAAGGTAAATACTAATTTGAAAAAAAAAGTATAAATTAAATTAAGTAATAATCTAATAAATTAGAACATTTTTTTTAAATGCAATTCAGCAAAAACCGAATTTAACATTGCTTTCAAAATGCAGTAGTTCAGTATAACTGTGTACAGTGTTGTGGACACTGCAGTGTAACCAAGTGACTCAGTATGTGTTAAATATTGTGACAGCACAGTTGAAACAAACTGTTGAAATTTTTAACATGAGAGAACAGATGTGCTGCATTTCTGTTTTTGTGGCAGCAGAGCTGAATCACTCTGTTAGATTCAGTTCATCTGCATCCTGTCCAGTAAGTGATATACAGTTAGAGCCATAAAAATGCCACAATTTTTGAAGTTTATACATCATTCCCCATTTTCAGAGGCTCAAAAGTAATTAGACATTTTTCTGTGTGTGTGTGTGTGTGTGTGTGTGTGTGTGTGTGTGTGTGTGTGTGTGTGTGTGTGTGTGTGTGTGTGTGTGTGTGTGTGTGTGTGTGTG